>BQNB010129840.1:0-19046 GCA_026074375.1 Tanacetum coccineum | reverse complement strand
TATCTTCTGAAGAGAGATATATAGCACTGGAAAATTGTTTGTTATAAAAAGAGAGATATGTCACCTTGCAATAGCTGTAACCACTCTAGCAGCCACAATGCTTCTTAGCGTAGGGTTGATCAGGGGGCACCTCCAGACCTAGCTCCTTTCCTAACGATTCTAGAAAGTCACCAGCCACTATACGAGTTAAAGCTGTGGCATGTAAGGGTGATTATGCATCTACTGCATTGGCATGGATTGGGGGTCCGGCTGGAGGACCAGGAGCCCACCCTGCTGAACCTGGAGGCACTGCATATCCTTCGGGACCAGGCATGTAATGGCCAGGATTGTATTGGGGGCCTGTAGATGGTGGTTGTTGCCCCAAGATTGAAGGTTGTGGGTTCATCTGGACAGCAGCTGGCATTGTGTAATCTCTACTCCAGTCATTGTAGACATGAAATCATCAGTCAAGGAAACAAATGGTTCACATTTGATAAAAACCTAAATCTCTCTAAAACACAATTGAAGAGGTTAATCTAGTCCGTCCAATACTATTTTGATCACAATCCAATACTATTTTGATTTTTCATTCCCGTCTATCAAGTAATTGTCGTTTTTAACCGATAACATAGATTAAGTGTAGGATATAGATGTGATTGAAGTTCTAAACTACACCTTTTTATATATATAATATATAATAGAATATAAAATATATATAGTAGGTATAATCTAAAAAACACAATCAATGAAACCGGGAAGTAGTATAGAATGTTCCCGGGTCGTTTATCCCCAACGAGGCTGTGCTGGAGAATCGATACAGTCGGAAAATTGGAGTTTGAATGAGATTAATGATTTGAGAGAGTAGAAAGCTAAATTAATCAATAACAAACAAAAACGATTGAGAAAAACCTAAAAATTATGAAATTAAGCTGAAAAACGAGAGCAGGAATCCCGAACAAGGGGTCAAAAACCTAAAATCTTAAAAATTAACCCTACAAAGAAATTTTTACTTCTAAACTACTCTAGGGAACTAATAATGAAGAATGAAAAAGACTAGACTGAAAACGGAGGTCGTTTGACCCAAAAACGAGTCAAGTCAAGATCCGTACCCGAGACCCGTTCTTTAAAAATCAAAAGTTTGCAAAATTAACCCTACAAAAGTTTTTCTATTTTTCCTACGTAAAATATGACTAAAGAAAATTTTCTAAAAAAGAAAAATATTTTTTTTGATAATTTTTGTATTTTTATGAATTTTTAAAACTTTTAACGAAATTAAATTATAAAAAATACTAAACTATTTTTAAAAATTCTGAAAAATTACTAAAATTACTTGACACTAAAACTATCCTAAGAAAAATAAGAAACCCGAGATTGAGCTTATAAATCAGCTAAAAATAAGCTCAAACGAGCTTATAACCTAAATGGGCAAAAAACTACCTTAAATAACTAAATTGCCACGGGTCTAACAGAAAAGACCCAAGAGCACAGCGGTAAGAGAGGTTATATAAAAGAGGTGTATTAAGGGTGAGACCCAGGTTCGAGTCTTGCTCACCCGGGTTTCCCCTTATCTACTCTTTTTTTTTCAAAACGTTTTACACAAACTTGATAAGCACCTTGAGCTTATCATTTTTCATAACTACAGCTTTTTAAGAAAAGCTAAAAATAAGCTGGAAAAAGAGCTTTTTGATGGCAGTTTGCTTATATTGAGCTTAAAGGCAAATATGGCTTTTCTTTGGTCTTTTGGACATTTAAGCTAACTTTTGAAAAAATATGATGAATGAATTATCTAACTAGCCTAATAAGCATTATGGATTCAATTCTAACTATCTAAAATTTTAAACCTGAAAAGTCTAATAGACAGTAAGCTTAACTAAGCTTTAGGGCACATGGACTTTTTTTCTTTTTGGACTATTAGCAAAACAAAATAAGCAAGGGAAGGAAGTGAGATAAGCTCAAAAATGAGAAAGGACAGGTGTAAGAAAGCATTTTAAGACCTTCAAAAATAAACAAAGTTAAGATACAAAAAAAAAACTTAAATAAGCAGAAATCATAAAATAAGCTAAATAGAAACTAAACTGAGCATACAAGGCAGCAAACTAGTATTTTGCTTAAAAATAAGCAAACTAAAAGGCAAAATAGGGCTTAAAAGTTATAGAATCTTAACATCTAACCTAGTGGGTATCTAAATAAGCTAAAAGGTCATAAGGTCTTTAAGTTAAATTAAGCAAAAAAGGGGCTGCAAGTCAGTGGTCTAACACCAGGGCAAATAAACTAAAAAAAGGGCTTAAATTGACAGCTCAAAATAAGCTGTCAAATAAGCTCAAAATGAAAAATAAAGTTAAGACAGATTGAGCATAGCTTGAGGTGAGCTTATGCTCAAATTTTAAGCTTCTAAAAACAATTTAAAGCTGCTGATTTTTTGCAAATAAAATAGGTAATTTGACTTTTGAAAAGCTTAAAAACATGTTGACAGAACTTAAGTAAATGCAAGACCAATCATACAAACACACCCACTAGTTTTCTAACCACTTAAGTGACATGACCTTGATCCTTAACTCAGGTTTACCAAAGCTTAATCAAATAAGCTTATCAAACTCTTTTAAAAAAAAACCACAGACTTGAAAGAGTTTAAAGAAAACTTGAAAGACATTTTTGGACTTGAAATCTTTGGAAAAACAGAATCTAATGAGTTTACAAATGCTAGCCAAAGTTGGCAACATGGCACCAACCCATGATGACACCATTTTTACCCATTTTGGGCTTGTACCAAACACTCCTTTATAATTTAAAAACGGATTTTAAAACTTATAAAGACTGAATTAAGCTCAAACTTTTGAAGTCAACTATCAAATATGCAATAATAAGCACTAAAAAGTAAAAAGCAAAAAGAAATAAGCATATTCATAAGCTAATAAGCAAAAAGTAGAAATAACCTTTTTAGGCAGTTTTTAGGCAAATGACAAGTGAATGATACAAGAGCAACTAAAAAGCATTTTTAAGCATAACTAAACATAAATAAGCACAAAAAGTCATCAATAAGCTGAAAAATAAGCAATGCTACAGTAACTTTTAAGCAAAAATTTAAAAAGGAGTGTACCTTGATCCTTGCTCAAAACAGGATTATATGAAACCTAAATAAGCTCTAAAACCTACCCAAGCTTATAAATAAGCTAGACTAAGCACCCAATGAGCCATCCAAGTTTGCTCATTCATCCCTTTGCTATCAAACAGTAACTTTTTTTTCCTTTTGAATTTTCCTTAAATTTTTGTATCTTAGTTTAAAAACAGATTATAGAGTGGTTTATGTGAGCTTTAAAAGACTTAACTTAAGAATTTTGAACAAAAATTAAAACATCAAACTGAATTTTCATTAATCTTAAAAATACAAGTACATAAAAGTTGGACTACTTAAAAACTTAAAACTGAACTCTAAAAAACTACATACATTGCCTCAAGGGCTTACAAAGCTTATATAGAATAACTACTAGCTAGGGCTCTTCTCTTTTTTGTCTTCTTCTGTCCCTTGTGTCTTTGTGCTTCTTTTAAGGGACAAATGCCCGTCTTGTGTTTGTTGTGAGTGTGTAGAAACACACTTCAATCTGAACCCTTTATTTTTCTTGTTGCCCACTCAAAAAGTTTTCAACCATTGATCGAATGAGGGTTTTTGGATTGCCAGCTTGGACAAGGACCATGTTTTTTTTTTCAATATTCTGGGGGGGGGGGGGGGTTTATGAGGGTGATAGGTTTGGAGTGATGTGGGGAGGTCAACGAGGTTGATAGAGACAGGTTTGGGGTTTATGAGTAGTGGCGGGAAAAGGTTGTAGAAGATGTACAGTGTTTCAAACGGGGTGAGGGTTTGGGGTTTTTGTCACAATTGGTCCCTCAAAGGTTATATATGTTTTGCAATTTTCGTCATTGTGTGTAAATAGTTTGGGGATTTGACAGAAAAGGTCCCCCAATGTTATAAAGGTTATTTCACCATAAGTCCTTGTGGTGTATAACTTTCTAGGGTTGGCAGGAATGACCCTTGTGGTATCTCTATGGGAAAATGGCAGTTTAAACCCTTGCCATAGTAGTTTCTGTTTTCCTTCATTAATATGTTGGGACTTGCAAAATTTTGGCCCTAGCTTATTTTTCTTCACTTTTTGACTTTGGATTTGTCGGGGTTGACTTTGGTTGACTTTTTCAGACTTGGGCTTTGTCTTGACTTGTCTTTTCCCACGCGACTTTTCCATTCGTGTACCGGTTTTGTCGTTTTGGCTTTGTTTTTCGTCCTTTTCTTAGATATCCGTTCCTGCACAACACAATTAGCAAAACAAGCATATTTTTGGCATTTTAAGTCCGTTTTTGGTTTATTTTAACTTGTTTTTAAAGGTAAAAGGTATGTGTATTTAACACATTATCCAATTTTCCCCATATAGTATTGCCGTTGTCCTCAGCAATGCTATGAAGTACAAGCATTTTGATAAACTAAGAATCTCAGGTCACCCCTCGGACTAATAACCTCCGAAAAGTAGCTAAGTGTTCATCAAGGGAGTTAAAGACTCATAAGATTTGAAAATCCGTCTTTACCATTTTTTTTACTTACACCTTATTCTACACATCTTTTTATATTTCATTTTTTCATTATCTCAACTAACTAGTACGTTTGACTTTCGTTATTTATCAACTTTAAGGGATCATAGGTAAAAGATGCATTTCGAGCGAGAATGCCCCAAAAGGTTAAATTCAATCATTTCCCGACTTTTCACTTATTAAAACCAAGCTTAAAACGGAATCACCGTAATTATGAGGTTACAAGATGGCTAAACTACTCATATTTAAATTTGTAAACTTTTCACTCCCGACAATTTATATCTTAGCTGTATGTGCTATTTTGGATTTCAACCCTGGATCAACGTTTTGCAACATTCTATGTTTCATGTTCCACCCGAAATAATGAGTTTTTTGACATCGGATCATCCCCATGTAGCGACTTTCGTCTCGGCACTTCCCAACCTTGCGGTTTAAGGACCAGGCTTTTGACAATCCCACAGTGACTAGTATCGGGGACTCACGGTCCTTAGTTTCATAAACTCTTAGGTTTTCCGTCTATACATGACTTATAAAAATATAATAGCCAAAGTTCAAAAGCATATTTGAATTTAACAAAAAGAGATCTTTTATTCACACTTAATATTAACCATTATTGCAATTTGTAACCCTCGACCTTTTAGAAGGCTGCAACATCGGTTGTGAGCCGGCAAGATGCAGCAAACTTTTATCAGTCTCGGATTATTATTCTTACTATGGGCTTTCTTTAGAAGGCTGTAACATCGGTTGTGAGCCGGCAAGATACAACAAACTTTTATCAACCCACAGTTTATATTTATTATATTTTTGCATTTTTCATCATTTTTTTTAAAGACATTGGGAAAACGTCTTTTTGAAAAATTCAAGTATAAATTTGAACTAAGTCTAAAGTTTTTGCTATATACTACATAAAAATTATTGATTTAAGTTTAATTTCTAAAAGTAGCACGTATATTAATCAGGTTAGAATCTTATGGGAGAAAAAGCGACCAATTTAACACATGAGTCTTAGATTGTCATATAATCCTGTTTAGCATCAGAACATACTTAACACTATCATTTTTGTTCCTTACGCGAATTATTCGCGATCCGCTTAGTCTAAAAGTTAAAGAACAAGCTAGAGCTCAACACGCTCGATCGAGTCAAAATTTACTTTATTCTACCAGCTGGAAGTCAAATTTGTGACAAAACACTTATTTTAATTTTTGAAATTTTTATATTTTTTCATTTTTTTTTGAATTTGTGGTGGTAAAAACGGGGTGTACGTGAGAAGAAACAACGGTGCTGGCACAATCAAATCGAAGATCCCCCCCATTACTAGAAAGAAACATTGTCACTCAATGTTTTTTTTACGAAGGGTTTTTACGTAAATCCTAGCCGTTTTATGATTGTGCTCAAAGATAAACGTTAGTCGATAAGTTTAGGACTATCGGGAAAATCCCTAATGAAGATGAGGATTGTGAGCTCTTGTGATCGTAAAGAGACAAATATCGCTGAAGCAACGAGAGGCTTCAAAAATCTGGGATCGGTCCTTGGGACAATACAGCACAAAACACAAAACATGGAAAGGAAAAGAGGCAAACCTCTCACAACAAACGAAACACTTATTCTATACTAAGCTAGCATACTACTACTACTGAATAAAATAGGATAAGCTTGGGGTGCCTTCCCACGATCTCGCGCTTGTTTATGGGTCACTATAGCTTGCACCCAATTCCCTGAATTTAGTTGTCCTTAGGGAAGGTTTGGAGGTCCGAGATATCCATAGCAGGGATATCACCTCCGAAGTAGTGCTTGAGACGATGACCATTTACTTTGAAGTTTGGCCCGGAGTTTTGGGATAACTCAACGGTGCCATACGGAAAAACTTAAACAATGGTAAATGGTCCTGACCAACGGGACTTCAACTTGCAAGAGAAAATTTTCAATCTTGTGTTAAAGGAGGAGGACTTGATACGACGTTGAAAACTCGGTTTTTGATCTTTGCGTCATGAATCCTCTTAGTTTTCTCTTTGTAAATCAAAGAATTTTCAAGGCTGATCAAGCAGTTTCCACCTTTAATTCATTGAGTTGAACTTTGCGGTTGATCACCCTGCGGTTTTGATTTCTATGTTTGCAGTTTAAGGCGCCTAGTAGCTTTGTCGCTCACAACTCAATCGGAGATGACATTGCCTTTCCATATACAAGCTTGTTACGGAGTGCACACAATGGGTGTTTTGTACGCTGTACGGGAAGGCCCTAGACGGCGTCTTCATCAGTTTGTTCGGCACAAGAGGCATCGGATTTTTGCCACTGTCCTTGCAAGAATTCTTTTTAACCACGATTGATACTTCAACTGCCCACTTGTCTGGGGTTGATGTACGCGGTGAGAGACGATTGAGTGGACTCCATAGTTAAGTATGACCTGTGCAAAACTGGTCATTGCAAAAATTGGGTTCCCACCGATCACTGATGATGCACGAGGGGCACCGAATCTGGCAAGGAGAGATTTGAGAAATTTGCAAACTACTCGGGCGTCGTTGGTGGGGAGCGCCTTTGCTTCAACCCATTTTGACAGGTAATCGACAGCCACAAGTATGTATTTGTTTCCTTTTGATGATGGGAAAGGTCCCATGAAATCGATGCCCCAAACGTCAAAGATTTCACAAACTTGGATGGAATTTTGAGGCATCTCATCCCTTTGTGAAAATTTTCCTCGTCGTTGGCACGAGTCGCAATTTTTTTATACAATCGTGGAACGCATCCTATATTATATTGAAGGCCAAAATAAATTCCGGCATCAAAGACCTTTTTGGCGGTGTGTTTTGCACCGGATGTCCCTACGGTTGGTCCATTAGTGTGCAAGCTTCGAGAAATGTCGAGAGCTTCTTTACGTGCACTCACCGCGGATCATTTGATACCGCACAGATTTCTTGAACAAGAAGGGGTCATCCACAGAAGTAGAGTTTGACATCTTTTGAAAAACTTTGTTTTTATGTTGGGATGTCATTCCCTTGACATTGAAATTCCCCGCCATGGTAGTTGCGATATCGGCAACCATGGTGGTACTATCACACGAAGAGCAACCGATACAAGAGTTTCAAGAGGAAAGGTTTCGTGTTTCCTTGTTCTCGAGTTTATCTTGATTGAGGGTTCTCAAAGTATGGAAAGATGATCGGCGGCCAGATTCTCTGCTCCTTTTTGTCTCGGTGACAACTTCGATTCTTGCAAAGATTTCCACCGCATTCAGTCTTGGTCCTAGCATCCCTTTTTAGCAAAGAGATTACTTGATAGTGAATGGTCGTATACACTATGCTTTTAGACAAAACAAGATATGATCGAGAATTTCTCAAAATCGTTATTACTACGGCAAGTAATTCTTTTTCGGTGTAGATGTAGTGTGCTTGAGCTTTCAGTATGGTTTTGCTGGCATAGTGAATTGGTTGGAAATGACTTGTTTTTTCGTTGCCCTAGGACTGCCCCAATTGCAAAATCACTTGCATCACACATATAGTTCGGAAGGGCACAGTTCCCGGTAGAGCAATTATAAAGAAAAAATCGGTGAACTCGGTTCAATGTTCTTTTGAGTGTTTTTAAAGGATTCGATACACTCTTTTGAGAAGAAAAATGGAGTCTTTTTTTCAAGCAGGTGAGTCATTGGGCGGGATATTTTTGAGAAGTCTTGTATGAAACGTCGGTAAAAACCGGCGTGCCCAAGAAAACTTCGGACACCATTCACAGTAGTCAGGTGAGAATGTCAACTTTAGCTCGGTCGACCTCAATTCCTGACTTGGAGATTTTGTATCCAAGAACAATGCCTTCTTTTACCATGAATGGGCTTTTCTCCAGTTTAGGACCAAATTGGTGTCTTCACACGTTTTCACATTTTTGTCCAAATGGATAGGCATGTAGAGAAAAGATCCCGAAGACTGAAAAGTCATCCAATAAACATTCCATCGTTTTTTCGATCATGTCGTGGAGGGAAGGATTGCATCCTACATCGTTGGAACGTGCCGGGTGCATTGCCATAGCCCAAAAGGCACATCGGCGGTAGGGCAAATGTTCCGTATGGGGAAGTTAAAGGTTTTGTCTTTTCTTGGTCCTTCGGGTCTATGGGGACATCTGGAAAGAAACGAAAAGCCATCGAGGAACGAATAGAATTGGTTTCCGCGAGTTCTGTCAGAGCATTGGTCCATGAAGGGCAATGGAAAACGGTCCTTTCGAGTAGCCTCATTCAACTTTCTATAGTCGATGCACTCTCCACCCTGTGACCAATCGAGTTGGTATAAGATCATTTTCATCGTTTTTGCGACGGTTCATGCACCTCTCGATACACAATGCACGGGCTTTACACTATGGACTGTCAGAGATCGGATAAATTAATCCGGCGTCAAGAAGTTTTTCAACTTCTTTCTTGATGACGTCATGGATTTTTGGATTTACCCGCCTTTGATGCTGAACCGTTGGTTCGTAGTCCTCTTCAGAGATTTTTGGGTCTATGGTTGATACCTTTGATATCAGACAGTTTCCAAGCGATGGCTCGTTGATGGGACTTTAGAGACTCTCGATTAGAGCGGACTTTTCCTAATTCTTTAAATCTTTTGCAATGATGACGGGCAACTTGTTGTGCCCCCTCTAGAAATGCATATTACTAAATGAGTTGGTGGCAAGTCCTTGTGTCAACCTCAGGGGGCTATTTATGAAGAGTTTGCTTACAAATTTAAAGATTCTTTTCGAGTTTCAGAAATAAATTCCTTTGATTGGGAGGTGGTGGATGATGGATCACTATTAAGAATTGCTTTCGAGAGGAGAAAATGTCCCATAAGGGTCATTATATGTTGGAATACAACTTACGGTGAGTGGATCATCCTCTATAGCAAGAAAAGAGTCGGCTTCTTCGGAAAAGGAGAAATCACTGTCCCGAATAGGAGGTTAAATTAGGGAGAGGTGGTAGAAACGATTGGATTCATGTAAGGGTGTAGGATTGCCACTCGAGACCACATTTGAGAAACCAAGAACTTCTTGAGAGTATTCTTCACAAGCCATATCAATGACGTCAATTCGGTTTGCCGTCATATGATTGTAATTAGCCGTGTATCTCGAAGTTTGGTCCAGATTGAATGTAATGGCCTCTCTGCCAACACGAAGGGTTATTTCACCTTCTATACGCGATTATGCACGCACTGGTTCTTTAAGAAAAACTCCTCCCGAGAATTAAGGGTACTCGGGGGTCTGGCTCAAAATCGACGACCACAAAATCTGCAGGAAATTGGAACTTTCCCACTGTTACATAGACGTCTTCAGCGATACCGATTGGTTCAGAGATTGATCGATCCGCTAGCTCTAGCGTCATGCAAGTCGGGGTTAGTTCGGGAAGAGAGAGATTTTTCCATACGGAATATGGCATAAGATTAATGCTTGCGCCAAGATCGGCCAAGGCGTTGCATGTATTAATCCCGGAGAATTCACATGGAATAAGAAATCGGCCAGGGTCTCCAAGTTTCTTTGAGTCACATGTTTAGGAGTGACTGCTGAGCAATGTCATTCAATTGGCGGGTTCTAGCCATTTCACTCAATTTTCTTTGTTTTTTCGATAAGGTTTTTTTATGGAGTCTGAGGTGAATTTGGATAAGCATCAAGGCATCCGTTTAAAGCTATATTTCGAAACTCAAATCTCGAAAGATTTCGTAGAATTTCTCAATTTGGTCGTTAGCTTTTTCACGACGTCTTTCATCATTTCTTCTTGAAGGAAATGGAATCGATGCTTTTTGGTTAGGCCTTGAAGCACTAACTGGAGCATTTACGGGCTCAGAGATTGATTCATGATGGACAACAGGGACAACCGGAGGTTGGATGTCTTCGGTGCTTCCGTTATTAGTAGGAGGCATCGTATCCTTTGTGACCTCGGGTTCACGTTCTACTACTTTAGGAGAAGAAGTAGTATGAATCGTGGGTCCCTTGTAAGCTACACCACTTCGATGGTAATACCTTTAAATCTCCTTCGGTGTTAGTAACAGTTGTTACTAGGGAGAGTTCCCGATGTAGAGCGGGGTTTGGAAGTGAGAAAATTGGAAAGATGTATTGAGATTGGTCAGTTGATTTTGCATGTTTTGACCTTCGTGTTTGCTTGTTCCTCATACAAGCATCATTAGCCTTTACGTAGGCTTGGAATTCTTCATTTGATACACCTTGATCTGAGGAGCTGGAGCTCTTGATAGGCAGGAGTTGATAAGCAGGAGGTTGAAACCTGTGGTCGATAGATTTGACCTTGATGAAACGGGGGTTGGTTAAGCTGGAGCTTGTTTTAAAATTCTCGGGTTTTGGTTGTAACGATTCTGATTGTTTCCTTGATTTTGCACATTATGATTGTTTTGAGCGGGAGGAAAACCGGGAGGTCGAATTTGATTTGAAATCGGGGGCTCGCTAAAACGGGAGTTTCCGTGAGTTGTAGTTAGCTGCGGCTGCTTGAGAGTCATATTACTCTGATATTTTATCTCGATAAACATTGCCAGTGGTGGCTGGGACAATGTTTGGTAGGAATGATCACCATCCGCAAGTAACACAATTTCCTCACACTAGCTCTTTACGGGAGTAGGGCGGGAGATTGTAACTTTTTCTTTCACGAAGGTATATGCTTTTACCATATCTTTCAAACTCAGCAACCTCGAAAGTGATTCTCGGGGGTGGAAGTGCTCGGAACTCACTTTTGGAACAACGGTTTGTTACGTGAATTACAACTTTGGATTTGCTTTTCAATGATTCTTAGGCAATCACGAGCATTTTATCAAAAGGTTGCCACCCGCGGCGGAATTTAACGAATCTTGATAGTTTTGAGTTTCCAAGGCATTATTAGAGAATGTATCGTGTTGATGCAATTCGGAAAATCCATAATGTGGATAACATGCTCAAAGTAAGATGTTTTTTAAAAACGGTCTCATGCTTCATTAAAAGTCTCATCAAATCTTTGTTGAAATCTTGTAATTTCATTTCGAAAGATTGGTTGTTTTAGATCGGAGGGAAAAATTTGTTGACTGGAATTTCGAAACAGATCATACTCATGTTTGAAAGCGATCGGGGGGTTCTTTTTCAGCCAAATTCGGGCTGCCCCCTCGAGAGGGAAAATGGGGAAAAGCATAAGCTTTTACGACGTTACACGACCCAAGACTGTTCGGGAATTTCATGAAGAAGTGTTCTTGTCTGAAATATCGGATGTTGGACCTATGAGGATCTCTTTGTCCTGTCCAAAGAATTGCTGTTTTGACAATTTTAAGCAGGGGGGGGGTGGGGGGGGGAACCGTGCGCTTAAGCTAAAGTGTCCACGGCGATTTCGGGCACAACGATGGCATCCTCGTAACCGCGTGTGGGTGCTTCAAAAACACCTGAGTCATAGTCCCGGGTCTATCATCCATCGAGCTAGGGGATCTGGTTTTCAATTGGTTCTTCAGATTAAAATTGCTCAACAACAGGTGGTGGGGCCTGGTGTTGTTGATTATGATGATTACGAGTTTCGGGAAAACGCAGTGTGCATACACTTAAGAAAGAAAATCTACACTATATTTTTTTTTCTTTTTTGGGTTTATCAAAAGTAATTCACAATTTATTTAATAACGGACAACGAAGAAGACAACTTAAACCTAATAATCGACAAGCTTCTCGGTAACTCTTCGAAAAGAAAAACGCACAAAGGAGCGGTAGGACGGAATCGAAAGCACGATAGCTATTAAAAAACTTTTTCCTTTTAGGGTTCGATATGTTCTTTGGATCAACCCGCCTATATACCCCCGTCTTAAGAGTTTGTTTATTTTTAAAAGGTGAACCGTTACCCTCGCAAGATAACACAAAAAGGGCAAGTTTTTAAATCTTTTGTTCGAGTTGGGAACCAAAAAGTTCACCGGAAGTTATTATGATAATACCTCAATTGAGAATATTATATTTTGGTATTTTTACCAATTTGTGAATTTTATTTATAATTAAAGACAATGTTTTTATCTTTTTGGTTTTCTTTTTTTTTTTGGTTTTTCTTTAAATGATAATTATACTAAAAAAAATGAAAATATTTTTGTACTTTTTGGGTTTTTTTTTTTATATGATAATATTCACAGATTCAAACACAACTTGACAAACGTAACGATAATCGGTTTCACAGCCTCCTCGGCAACGGCGCCAAAAATCTGGTTGAGTATCTTTAAACTATATATATAATATATATAATAAAATATATATAATAAGTATAATCTAAAAAACAATCAATGAAACCGAGAAGTAGTATAGAATATCCCCGGGTCGTTTATCCCCAACGAGGCTGTGCTGGAGAATCGATACAGTCGGAAAATTGGAGTTTGAATGAGATTAATGATTTGGGAGAGTAGAAAAGTAAATTAATCCAATAAACAACCAAAAAACGATTGAGAGAGGAAAAACCTAAAAAAACTATGAAGTTAGCTGAAAAAACGAGAGCAGGAATCCGAACAAAGGGGGTCAACAAGCCTATAATCTTAAAAATTAACCCTACAAAGAAAATTTTCACTTCTAAACTACTCTAGGGGACTAGTAATGCAGAATGAAAAAGACATAGCTTTACCGACGTACTCGGGACGTTCGGGAACTTCATCGTAGAAGTGATCTTGTTGAAATATCGAATGTGGGCATGAGGATCTTCTTTGTCATGTCCGAAGAATTGCTTGTTTTGAACGAGGTTGATTAAACCATGCTTCAACTCAAAGTTAGCATTGATTTCAGGGACTACAATTGCATCTTCGTAACCCTCGGTGGGTGCTTCGAGCAATTGAGCCATGGTACGATTATCAGCCATTGGAGGTGGGGGAGGAGGAGGGTTTTCAAGCGGTTCTTCAAGATTAAACGGTTCAACAACAGGAGGTGGGGCCTGGTGTTGTTGATTATGAAGATTACGAGTGTGCATACACTAAAAAGAAAAATTTACACTAATTTTTTTTTTGGTTTTTGGTTTATCAAAGGTAAATTCACAATTTATTTTAATAACGGACAATGAAGATGACAACTTAAGCCTAATAATCGACAAGCTTCTCGGTAACTCTTCGAAAAGAAAAACGCACAAAGGAGCGGAGGAATAGGAAAGCGCGAAGCTATTAAAAACCTTTTTCCTTTAGGGTCGTAGTTCCTAGGAACAACCCGCCTTATACCCCTCTTAGAGTTTGTTTATCTTTTTAAAGGTGAACCGTACCTCGCTAGTGACACAAAAGGCAAGTTTTTAAATCTTTTGTTCGAATTGGGAACCACAAAGTTCACCGGAAGTTATTATGATAATACCTCAGTTGAGAATATTATATTTTGGTATTTTACCAATTTGTGAATTTTATTTGTAATTAAAGACAATGTTTTTATATTTTTGATTTTTTTTAATGATAATTATACTAAAAAGAAAATGAAAATATTTTTGTACTTTTTGGTTTTTTTTTTTTAGATAGTATGCACAGATTCAAACACAAAATCAACAGCAACGATTGTCGAAATCACAGCCTCCCCGGCAACGGCGCCAAAAATTGATTGTTAATTTTTAGTTCTACTAAATATATATAATATATAATAAAATATATATCAAACAGTTGGGACAGCTTTTGGGGCTTAATTTTAAGCTCCTTAAGCTATTCTTGAGGCCAAGTGGGGCCCACAGCCTTGGTGATTTGTGAAACACCCCCAAATTGGGTCGCAGCGGAATATGGGTCCGGGGCGTGTTACTTCATGAATCAACAACACAAGAGATATATAGAACGACCAAAAAGTCGTTTGAAAATGATACATTGGATTTAACAAAGTATTTGTTACTAAGCCCGAAGCTTAAACTTTGTTACACTGGATCAAAATACAATGATTTTCAGCCATAACAGATAACAAATGGAAATGCCGACAAATCTTTAATGCATGACATCCAAATTCAAACATCCATGTATCCATGGCCACCTGTGTTTATGATCCCTGAAAAACATTGCTTTTAAACGGTCAACAATTAATTGTGGTGAATTCATAGGTTTGTATCTCATATATTGAGGACACAGGATCTCCCAAGTGTATGATAATGCAACAGATGCAGATATCATATAAATGTAATTACGTTGCTCTAAGCTCATGACACTGATGCTTGACATGTATGGATGCCAAATTAATGGCCGTTTGCCCGTGGTGATGTTCTAACCCGCAACATCCTATGTTCGACATGGTATACGTTCGTTTCGCTAGTGATAGCTAATCACCCGAACGGGGTTGTCAAACCCAATAGTTCTTATTAATTATCATTGCGCTCACAATTAAAGTTCCATTGATGAATGGGCTCAGATATGGTTATCACGCTACTTAGGCAACACGTACATCATAACATGATACTTAACCACTTGTGGTCCACATGTAAAGCATTGCTTGTTCTTTCACCCCAAAAACTTTTAAACAATAAGATGTAAATGTGGGGCTATGAACTCACCTTGAGTGAGTAATGCCAAGTGTATACATAATAAGTGCCACGACGATTGTAAATGCAACCTAATTACATTAAGGTCGTATAAGTACCGAGTACTTAATCTAACAACATTGAATATAATTCTATAGTTGTTACATCGTACTATCGTTCGGGCTATCATAATTAAAGAGGTCATGACATGACGTTCGAGGAGTTAGGACACTTTAAATCGTAAATCCAACAACTCGTCGAAACGCCATCCGAAGAGGCCTCATTATGAAACTCCCTAGTAATATAGTACTTTGATAACCACATAATATTCTATATAGCTCAATCACCAACTAATGGTTTTGGAAAAATTGTGTTTAATAAGTCAAAACGTTTATAATTACCGTTTAGTAAAACTGGCGTAACTTTCGCGTTTTAAACCCGATTCTCGCGTTTCTTATGTCCATCTTTTCGTATTAAGACGGGTTATCAATATTTGACATTTTTATAAATTTTAACCCCTGATGAACAGTAACTTTTACTGTTCATGACAGACATGAGTTTCGTATAGTTCGTATTTGTCGTCGTAAAACCCGTAAATGTCGTATTTTATTCGTTATAGCTCCGTTTTTAATGATTCTTTCGAGGACGTTCTCGTATTTGAAAGTTCTATATTTTTATGAGGTTTACAAAAATATAACTTTCTGTCATGAATAGTAACTTTTATAAAAATAGTTTTATAAAAGTATTAATTGTCGTAAACTTGCGAAATTCATAACTCGTTCGTTATTAATTGAAAAATTACGATTCTTATCATTTTGGAATCCTAAAAATGTGTATTATTTATTAAAAATACTAACCCTCGCTGTTTGTAATTTTTATAAAAATGTTTTTATAAAAATTTATTTACGACTTCGTTTATTAACGTATAACTTGTTTTTAACGTAACTTTTTCGTTATTAATCCGTTTAACAAGTTTCTTACTTTTTCGGAATCGTCGTGAAATGTATTATCTTATAAAAATATAAAATAAGCATGTCAAAATTCGGATTTTGGGCAGAATGTTTATGCTTGCTTGTTAAGTCCATTTATGATCTTTTCTTTATACTTTATTACTTTTGTATTTTACCACAAGTCTCATATATCATATACTTTATAAATCATACATATATGATGTGTCCTTTGTCCATAATAGTCCTTATGTGTCCAAGTTACCAAGGTTAACTAATTTATGATAATACTTAAGATCATAACTTTACTTAAGAAATCTCTAATTTACTAGTTTTGTAAATTAATCATTTTTACACTAACCAAGTGTTGTACAAACGTGTATTTTCTTTCACATGACCTTATTTTAGTGTTCTATAATCATAATTAAACGTCCATTAATCAATATTAACATGTCTTATGTGATTTCTTTAGTTGAAAACTATTATGAAGTTATGAAAACCCTAATTTATCCGTAATCATCGTTTACATCAATAACTATATGATAAAAAATTTTTCTCATCCTTTTTAACATGATGTTAGGTTAAGAACACAAACATATATATAAGTGTGTAATTATGATCATTTCAATTATATACTCCTTTTATGATTAAAACCTAAATGGTGATTTAAGTAATAGAAATATCATATGCATAATAATGAAAGTTATAGCAACATAAAGAGTTTAAATGGACCTTAAGAAGAATGATGATGATGATGTACAAGTGCTAAACCCTTGTTTAGCCACAAAAACCAAACTTGCACTTAATAAACCCTTACTTTCCTTCACTAAACCCTAGCTTCCTTTTTCTTGATTATAACTTGGAAATGGTTAACCAATGCTTGCAAATGCCTTAGGACATCTTAGGATATGTGTATATAGAAGTGTAAGGGTTGTAGAAAATTTTGTATGGATTTGTGTGGGAGGTGTTAATATGCCGTAGCATATATGGAAGCAAAAGAGAGAGTTTTGTGAATTTTTGTCTAAGTGTAATGTGTATAAGAGTTAGTTGCTAGTTATGTGTATGTATATAAGATGTAAAGTTGGTCAAGGAGACATAAGGGGTGTCCTAGGGATGGCCAAGCATGGTCTTTGGTCAAGGCATGGGGGGTATGGTGTGCCATAAAGGGGTATGGCATGAAATTGACCAAGTTGAAAGTATAATGTTATTTTTCATGTATATCTTTGTACATGTTGTATTATTTTCGGCAAAGGTAAGGTATACAATATATATTTATGTAATTTTTATGTATTGGGTACAAAAGTGGGTATTTGTTGAAGCGTAGAAAAGTTTTCGTGGTTCCGGGAGTGCCTAAACGCAATTTATCGCGAAACGTATACACTTTACGTATCCGATAAAAATAAAATGAACAAAGTTAATAATTATCCTTAAAATAATTATATAACCCTTGCTTGATGTAAACATTTAATTGTTTGATGCCCGTTTACATTGAACGCTAATTTTTGGCGTACGCGATTTAACCTAACGTTTACAATTTCAAGTAAATGCGTACAATACAAAAGGTACATTGCGGATTTGTTGACGTCGTCAATGACTTGAAAACACAGGGTGTTATAGACTTCCCCCGTTAAACGAGCCTTGTCCTCAAGGCTCACAATGCAGCACTTGACGACGGTGTGGTCTTGGTGAAGAGGTGTGGATATTTCTTCTTGAATTGGTCTTCACGCTCCCACGTGTACTCAGGACCTCTCTTGGAGTTCCATCGAACTTTGACCAATGGGATCCGACTTCTCTTCAACCGTTTAACCTCTCGGTCCACTATTTCTACCGGTTCCTCAACAAAATGAAGTTTGTCGTCCAAATTAAGTCCATCCAACGGAACGGCTAATGGTTCGTCGGCATGACACTTTTTCAGATTAGATACATGAAATGTATTATGGACTCTGCTCAATTCTTCTGGAAGTTCAAGCTTGTAAGCAACTTCTCCAACCCTTTCTATCACCTTAAAAGGTCCAACATACCTAGGGTTCAACTTCCCCCGTTTGCCAAAACGTACGACCCCTTTCCAAGGCGAGACCTTAAGCATGACCTTGTCCCCGACTTGGAATTCCATTGGTTTACGCTTCAAGTCAGCATAACTCTTCTGTCGGTCACGAGCAGCTTGCATCCTTTGCTTGATCTGAATGATTTTCTCAGTGGTTTCTTGGATTAGTTCTGGACCGAGTATCTGAGCTTCTCCAACTTCAGTCCAACAAACAGGTGAGCGACACTTTCGACCATAAAGTGCTTCAAATGGTGCGGCCTTGATGCTAGCATGATAGCTATTGTTATATGAGAACTCGACTAATGGCAAATGGTTAACCCAACCCTTTCCAAAGTCGATCGCACAAGCACGCAACATATCCTCGAGAGTTTGAATTGTCCTCTCACTTTGCCCGTCTGTTTGGGGATGGTACGCAGTACTCATATCCAAGTTTGTACCCAAAGCACTCTGAAGTGACCTCCAGAAATTTGATGCGAATCTCGGGTCACGATCGCAAATGATTGAGACGGGTATCCCATGCCTCGTGACCACTTCCTTTAGGTACAATCTTGCAAGTTTATCCAAAGGATCGGTTTCTCTCATTGGGGTGAAGATCGCAGACTTAGTAAGTCGGTCAACGATCACCCATCGTCGAACGTCATGTCATGACCTCTTTAATTATGATAGCCCGAACGATAGTACGATGTAACAACTTTAGGATTATGTTCAATATTGTTAGATTAAGTACTCGATACTTATACGACCTTAATTTAATTAGGTTGCATTTGATCAATTCGCGTGGCGCGTTAATTGTGATACACTCGACATTACTCACTCAAGGTGAGTTCATAGCCCCACATTTTACATGCTTTTGTTTTACAAAGTTTGTGGGGAAAAAAATGCACTATTTTTTAAAAGGAGACAAGAGGTGATGATTTTTATTATGATTATATGTTGTCTCAGAAGCGATAACACCCTCTGAGCCCACCATTATGAACTATTAATTACGAGCACGAATGTTATCAATAGATCTATTGAGTTTGACAACGGGTTTGACAACCTCGTTCGGGTGATTAGCTATCACTGGACACACGAACGTATACCATGTCGAATATAGGATGTTGCG
>BQNB010129838.1:0-19047 GCA_026074375.1 Tanacetum coccineum | reverse complement strand
AGGTCTTCTCATGAATCTTCAGTTGGCGTGATGCATAAGCAATCACCTTTTCTCTTTGCATCAACACTGCGCCTAAACCCTTCTTTGAAGCATCGCAGTATACGATGAAATCTTTGCTTCCTTTAGGTAAAGCCAGAATTTGTGCACTACACAACTTCTGCTTTAACAGTTGGAACGATGTTTCTTGTTTGTCACCCCACTCAAACTTGACCTTCTTCTGAGTAAGCTTGGTCATTGGTTTGGCGATCTTAAAAAATCCTTCAATGAATCTTCGATAATACAAAAATTGACGAATCTCTGTTGGTGACTTAGGAGATGCCCAATCTTTAATGGATTCGATCTTGGCGGGATCCACGTGAATACCTTTACTATCAATCACGTGACCTAGGAACTGTACTTTAGGAATCCAAAATTCAGACTTAGAAAACTTGACATACAACTCCTCTTTCTTAAGCAATTCTAAGATTAGCTTAAGGTGTTCTTCATGTTCTTGCTTGTTCTTTGAATATATCAGAATATCATCAATAAAGACAATTATGAATTTATCCAAATATGGTTTGCACACCTGATTCATAAGGTCCGTGAATACGGCAGGTGCGTTTGTCAAACCCAGTCTGTTAGGATGCCTCAGCTGCATACATCACTGCACTTCCACTTGACACCTATCGTAATGATAAATGGCTCGTCTTGCCGTGACCTTCTCTTGAATTCTTAAAACTTCTGTCGCTCCATCCCCGCAGGGGCAGAGAACCCGTCGTTGTCTCGGCTGTGCTATCGGAGGCTTAGAAGTGGATAACAGTTCTTCACCGTTAGTTTATTCAATTCCCGGTAATCAATACACATCCTGAATGATCCGTCTTTATTCTTGACAAACAAGACCGGAGCTCCCCAGGGTGAGGAACTGGGTCTTATAAAACCTTTGTCAGATAATTCTTGCAGTTGCTCTGATAACTCTTTCATTTCAGAAGGCGCCCATCGATAAGGTGCCCGTGCTACAGGTGCAGCACCAGGTACCAAATCAATTTGAAATTCCAATTGTCGAGTCCGAGGAAGACCCGGCAAGTCCTCAGGGAATACATCGAGAAAATCTCGGACAATGGGTACATCCTCAAGTTACTTTTCCTCCGACTTGTCTTCCGCCTTTTTCATGGTAACATGTGCCAAAAAGATAGGACACCCTTTTAGCAAATATTTCTGAGTTTTAGTGCACGAGATGATGTTCAATCGTGTCTTATTTCCTCGGTTACTCCCATCACCGTGAACGATTAGAGTTTCATTTCCCTAGGGGATGCGAACAATCTTCTCGGCACACACAATGGTCGATTGGTACTTCGCCAACCAATCCATACCAATTATAACGTTAAAACTACCAAGTTCTACGGGCATTAAGTCTATGTTGAATGGGTGGTTTAGAAAATTTAATGTACAAACCCTAAGGATAGCATTCAACCCAATTATTCTCCCGTCGGCTAGTTTGACATCATAATAGTGATCTAAGGTATATGGCGTGATATCAATTTCAGAAGTAAATGTAGTGGACACAAAACTCCTATCGGCACCAGTATCAAATAAGATAAAAGCATAGCGGTTGTTGAGAATGTACCCATCATGACATTGGAGTCTGGGTTTGTCCCCGCATGCCCTACTGCGTACACCTTTGCTGGAGCATTGGTATTTCCAGCCTGATTACCACGGTTGTTATTGTTGTTGTTCTTTAGCTTTGGACATTCTCTCTTGTAATATCCTTGAACTCCACACTCGAAGCATGTAGGCCCTTGACCGGTCCCATTTCTTCTTTGGTTATTACCCAGATTAACTCTTGCAGAACTTCTACAATCATGAGCAAAGTGGCCAAATTTGTTGCACTTGTGGTATTTTGGAGCACATGGACCGTTATTGTTGTAATTGTATTTGGGACACAGAGGTTTAGGTCCACCATATGGTTTATTATCACCAAATCCTGCAGTGTAGGCTCTGCCAGTGTTCTGCCTTTTGTTATGCTATAGATGGTTCTGGTTGTTTCGGGAAGTGTCTTCAAACTTCCGCTTGTTTTCAGCCTATCTTTCGGTGATAGCGTTAATTTTCTTATCCATTAGTTCGGATGCCATTTCAATGGCCTCCTGCATGGTTTTTGGTTTTGATGCCACAACACTTTGTTGAATCATGTCGGGCAACCCACCGACATACCTTTCAACCTTGCCAGTTTCTTCGAGAAACATTCTAACACATAGTAGTGCTAGTTCTTGGAATCGTTGATTGTACCCTGTCACACCGGTACCCTTCACCTTAAAATTCCATAACTCAACCTCGAGCTTCTTCATCTCATTCCTTGGACAGTACTTGTCGGTCATTTTCTTTCTCAGATCTGTCCAGGTTATTGCATACGCAACATCCTGACCAACAATCCTAACATGGGAGTTCCACCACGTCAGAGCACCTGCGAGAAGTGTACAAGTGGAAAACTTAATCTGATTATCCACAAAGCAGTTGGTTATGGTAAACACAATCTCCATCCTTTCAAACCATTGAGTTAATTCAACAACTCCCTCAGTGCCTTTGAAATACAGAGGCTGGCACTTCATGAAGTCTTGATAAGTGCATTCTTGAGCAACGCGTTCAGTCCTTCTGACACCCGTTCTTGAGGTATGGCTGTCATCGCCATTCCTAGTTGCATCACGTGCTGCCAGTATAGCAGTGACACCTTGGTCAATCATTGCCTGAAGCTAGGCATTGGTGACAGATGTGGTGGCAGTTGTTGTTTCCGGTGTTGACCTTGTCTTTCTTTTTGGTGCCATTTTTCTTCAAATTACAAGAAAATATAATACTCGTTAGACTTCATAGAATTATAACCGTGACATGACATATACATGATAAGTAAAACGAGATCACATCATACAGTGAAATGCACAACTGAATTAAAATTAACAATGATATAGTTAAATCGACATTCATTCCACATAAATTAGATTACAATGCGACATAACATAACCATTCCATACATAATTGGAAAAAAACATACATGATTTGTTTAGATACAAACGATCACAATGATTAGGCTACAAAATACAACATAAACCTAGAGCCTTACTAGCCAAGAGTCACCCGTAATACTTAGTAGGCTATATATAAAACAACTAGCCATATCATAATCTATGAACTGCTACCGGCCTCCTCCGGTGCAACTGGCTGTGTTGGACCTCCAGAGAGTCCCTGCTGTCCCTGTAGTACTATCACCTATCCCTGTAGAGTGGTCACATGTCCCTGTAGTGATTGCATCAATGTTAAAGTATGCACAAGCTGCTCCTGTCGGGCATGATCAGCTGTCTATAATGCTGCTATCTATGCCTGCTGATTCATCCCTATAGAACGTAATGCCATAATCTCTGAACGTGCCATGTAGCTAACCTCTATGGAGCGTCCCCATGCCTCCTGGGAAACTAGAGCCTCCTGATCTAGCAGTCGTATAGTCTCATAGTGGTACTGCCTATCATCAACCAATGTCTTAACTCTCTGATATATCTGGGTCTGCCTATCCTGAGTATCCTCTATCATAGCATAGATGTCCTGCGTGTCTTTTTCCTGAACTGCAGCAAGCTCAGTCACCCTAGTATTGACCCCTTCAAGGGTCATTGGTGCTACCTCCTCAGCAGCCTCTCTCGGGTCTACCCAAACATCTCTAATCCCATAGCCGACCTCCTCGGCTCTCCATCGTCTGATCTCGGCATCCATAGTATCGACAAACCTATAGTCTACCCTACGACCTCCAGTCAGTCTAGCGGCAATAGCAGATGAACTCTCTTCAATCTCGTAACTAGGACCCTGAGTAAGACATAACCTCTTCCGAGGTGGTAAGCAAACCTCGAGTCTATCTGCCCTACGGTCAGTAGAGGGTAGGAGTACAGGTGGTGATGAGATAGGGGCTGGTATGGGTAATAGTGGTGGTGTCCCTGATGGTGGTACATGAGAAGTACATAGGGCCTCGGCCCTAAGCCGGATACTCGCGGCTCGATAGCCTAACGGATAGGTAGGACTAGTGGGTAGTGGTGGAGGTAGTACAGGTACTGGTGGTGGTATTGGAAGTGGTGGTGAGGGTATCTGTGGTAGTGGTGAGGATAATGGAGTAAGTGGTGATGAGGGTAGAGTGGTTAAGGCAAGAAGTCTCTCTACCTCTTCCCTAGGAGGAAGTGATATGAATGGCTCATCCTGGATAGATATCATGGCAGTCATACGGTGTACAGGTGGGACAAAGTCGGTCGAAGCTGGGTGCTCCTCCTCCTCCTCCTCATCATCATCCCTATTAGCAGGGTAGTCAGCTGGATCCTCTTCGGGATCCTCATCGTCCTCCTCTGGGTCCTCCTCAAGATCGGAATCCAGAATATAACCTGGTGACTGATCAGTAGGTAAGGCAGTAGCAGGCAGTGGTTGCTCCTCAGCTAAGAATACCTCATCCTCCGCTGGCATGAACTCTGGGTAAACAGGCTCCGGAATAAAGTCTAAGGGAAGTGGTGCCTGTGGCTCCTCGGGGCCTGGCACATACTCAGGTGAAGGTGGGGCCTGAAAGGCAGCTACGACATATGCGTATAGGTCTTCTGGCATCACGGGTAGCCCATCTATTCCTGGTGATCCGATGTCTGATAGGCCTCCGTATGGACTGGACACTGTCGTGTAGGTGATCGCGGAATCTTCCGAATCCGACATAACTGTATTTGAAAATCCCAAATAAGTTATATTAGTATTTAATATAAGGCTCTTATAGTGATATACATTTATATCATAACATGTATATCCATCATGCATGCATCTAGCCTAACCAAATAATGCACAAGTAGTGTATGTATGTATGCACGTACATATGTCCCGTGTAAACCTCTTTGTATGAGTGCAATGTTTAAAAACGGTTATAGTCTAGCAAAAACCTTTGACCTGGTTCTCTATAACATTGGCTCTTGATACCAATCTGTAACACCACCCCCAAAAATTCGGGTCGCAGTAGAGAATAAGATGTCGGGGCGTGTGAGATATTTCAAAGATCAATAACATAAGATATATATAGACACGACCATTAAGTCGTTTAAAATGATACATTGGATTTATACAAACAATTTGTTTCAAAAAAGCCGAAGCTTAACTTGTTCTATTGTTCATATTACAAGATTACTAGTCATTAATACAGTTTTACCAAAATATAATGCAACCATCTCTTTTAGCATGACATCCCAAAATACAAAATCACCAATGTATCCCTTGCACCTTGTTCTTACTGACCTCCTGAAAAACATTGCTTTAAAACGTCAACAATAATGTTGGTGAATTCATAGGTTTGATAAATCGTATAATGTTGTACCACAAGATTTCCCCAAGTATATGATAATGCAGGAGATGCAAAACATCACATAATTGTAATTACATTACCATAAGCTCATGACACTGAAGCTCGACATAAATAAATATCAATATAAAATTGCTCACATTGCCTGTATTGATGTTCTAACCCGAAACATCCCTAGTCTGACATGGTCTACATTCATTCCCGGTGATAGCTAATCACCCGAACGGGGATGTCAATCCCAATAGATCTATTCATAGCATTCGCGCTTACTGAGACCAATCCAATTGGTTATACCATAATTAACAGTTCATGATAATGGGCTCAACTTGGGTTATCGCTACTTAGGAAACACGCAATCATAATATAAAATTTATCCAGTTGTGTCCATTTATAAAACAATGCATGTTTTCCACCCCAAAACTTGTAAAATAAAACCATGTAAAACATGGGGCTATGAACTCACCTTGAGTTAATGATAATCCAGATATCACAGATAAAACGTCACGTAAATGATCAAATGCAACCTAAATTAACATAGGTCGTATAAGTACGAATCACATTGAGTAACTACTACCATATATCATCCTATATATCTAATCATACTATTGTTTGGGCTATCATAATTAAGAGGTCATGTAGTGACGTATGAGGAGCTAGAACACTTTAAATCATAAATCTAACAACTCGTCGATACGCCACCCGAAGAGGCCTCATTATGAAACTCCCTAGTAATATAGCACTTTGATTAACTAAACCCACATATAGTTCTATATAGCTACATCACCATCTAAACATTTTAGTAAAATCATAATTATAAAGTAAAAACGTTTATAAATACGTCTTTAGTAAAAACGACGTAACTTTATCGTTTTAAGTCCGTTTCTTACGTTTCTTATGCCCACGCTTTCGTATTAAAACGAGTTATCAAAATTTGAAATTTTCAAAGTTTGGACCTACTGGTGAACCGTAACTTTTACTGTTCACACCAGTTTATAACTTTATTTTTATAGTTTTAGTTATCGTAAACGTCGTATTTTATTCGTTATAGATCCGTTTTTAGCGATTCTTTCGAGCACGTATTCGTTTTTAAAAGTGCTATCATATTAATGATGTTTTTTAAAAATAAATATCCCTGACGAACAGTAACTTTTTATAAAATTTATTTTATAAACCCAGTATTAACGTAAAATGTATATTTATCGTATCTCGTTCGTTATTAATCCTTTTTTCAAGTTTCTTACCTTTTTAGAATCGTCATGAGACGTATTATATTTATAAAACATCAAACCCACTGTCTTGGATTCGAAACCAAACAACCCTTTTGAAATCCATTTGTATACTTATTTATATAACTTGTTTTATATACCTTTTTTTTAACCAAGTAAATTACCACAAGTCTTCATAGCCTTATTTATCATACATGATACATATACTAATGTCCATAGTCCATATATTGTCCACATAAGTCCATGATAATAATATTAACAAGATTAGTAAGTTATTTACAACACTTTTACTTGTAGCTTTTTAAATAAACCTTAAAAACCCTAATTTGTATATATACATGTTTACACTTAACCAACATGTTACAACACTTATAACCCCATTATATCATGATATTACTAACCTAATATCATATGAAAAAGTGTACAAAAGCATAATCATAAGTAAAAATTTGTTTTACATGTTCAAAAGTCCTAAATGGTGATTTTACTATATAGAACATCATATATGCATAAAATAACAAATGTAAGTTCATAAAGAGATTTAGATAACCTTAATGAGATGTAGTATGATGACCAAACAAATCCAAACCCTTGTTTAGACTTTAAACCCAAGCTTTTCAATCCAAGAAAACCCTAATTATCCAAATGAAAACCCTAGCTTCCTTTCTTTGATAAATACTTGCAAATGGTTAACCAAGGCTTGCAAATACCTTAGTATATCTTAGGAATGATGTGTGAAGGCTTGTATATGATGTAGAAAATTTTGTATGGATTATTATAAAGGGGTGTGTTGAGCCGTGGCATATAAGAGAGCAAAAGAGGAAGTTTGTTGATTTTTAGCTAGTGAAAGACTTGTGTGTTTTTATCTCTTGGTAAAGTGTAAGTTGTTTATATGTGTACGAAATCTAGCTATAGTGAAACTATAAACAAAGAACCAATAGTATAGGTCTTAGGGGGAGGGGGTGGGGGGAGAGAATGGTGGGAAATTGCATGAATTAGGGGTGACTAGTGGTCAAAACGACTAGTCATTCTTACAAGTCCATACTTACTCATTAATGGTTATGTTTCTTTGTCATGTAAAAGTAGAGAACATCCCATTGATTTGAGGAATTATGTTTTCTAGATGTTTCTTGCAAAAATGGAAGTATCACTTTGTAATTTGAAGGTATAAAGTTATAAATGTATAGTGTAGTCTTTATTTAAATGTATACTTGCAAGTTGCAAAAGTTTTGACATTCTTTTTGTTATCTAATCTCCAAATTCGGCCATGCCAACATATATGTGATAATATTGAGTAACTTTTAGGTATTGGGTATAAAAGTGGGTATTTGTTGAAGCGTACAAATATTTTTGTGGTTCCAGGAATGCCTAAACTTAGTTTATCGCGAAACGTAAAATTTTACGTAACCAATAAGAATATATTAAACAAAGCTCATAATTATTCTCAAAATAATTATTTAATACTTGATTGATGTAAACGCTTAATTGTTTGATGCTTGTTTACATTGAATAATCGATTTTAGCATACGCGATTTAACTTAACACTTTAAACTTAAAAGCAAACGCGTATAACACTAAAATAAATAGTAGATTTGTTGACATCGTCAATGACTTGAAAACACAGGGTGTTATACCTTCTTTTATACAGTTCAACTTGTTCCTTATATGTCGCAAGTTCAGTAGTCAATGAATTATCAACTACACTGTTCTGTGTTATCAAAGAGGCATATTGTGCATGTTGTTCATACATATCATTTAATATAATCATGAATGCATCATTTGGTACAGAAGATACATTACTTTGTACAACTGGCATTGCGTTGTCCTTTACATACCGATCATACGGAATGATATTACTATCACTCGTATAATTAGCATGTGAGTCAACAACGTAGTTTGTTTATACATCGTCATGCATCTTGTGTGCTTCATGATGTTCACAAACATCGTCCTGATAGTGATCATGATCGTGTACCTCAGATAGAATGTCCGAATCATAAGTGTTGATCCCAATGAATAGATCTTTAACTCCTTAACTTGATGTAAGCTTTAGTATCCTTAGATAAATCTAAAGGTACTAAGAATGAAACTTTGAGTGAATGATATAAACTATGCGGAATCTAGTTTATACCACTAAGAAGAATAACAGTAAAGTATGTTTGAAAAACAGAAAATACAACCAAAATAATAAGCTTCAATATATTAATACGAACACTCTTTGATAGTGTTAGGGTTTACAACCTTGAAGCTATGACAATTCTATGTGATTAATATATGTAATTCTATACCCTAGGACCTCCATTTATACACCAAGGAGTCCTACAAGGCTTACAATACTTTCCTAACTTATCATGATCTTTTTTGTAAGAAAACATAATATTCTAAACAAATAAAGTTATTACACTATATTTCTTTACAAATAAACTATACTATTTCTAGCTCATAAGAATTCTTGTATCCACTTAATCTTTATTCTTCTTGATTTGTCTTGGATCTTATCTTGACAAGCATGAAATCCTTCCAGCATTGTAATTACTCATCAGTTTGTATCTTTATACCCCAGTCAGCACTAACTGGAGCATAGCTTTGTTAGTATTAGTACCAGCTATTACTATAAACTTTATGCTAACGTAGTGTAACTTTACTCTAGCAGTACTAAGTTATATAACAATCACTATGTTAACATAACAGTAGTAACTTTTGTATATAACAGTAGTAACTTATCTTACCCCTAGCATAATTTTAGTCTTCAACTCTGAGCAGTCTTAACATCTACTGACAGTAGTAACTTTATACTAACAGTACTAAATTATACTAAAAGTAGTAACTAGCAGTTGTTAACTTATACTACAGTAATAACTACTTAGCATAATTAGCATTATTGTTTATGAATAGTACTAAGTGAACTTTGACAGTACTATATATACATGAAGCAGTAGTAAAACTCTATGTGTTTTTGATCCAAACCATCCCTCCCACTAAACTTGATGTTCATCTTCTGAATCTTCAAGTTTCTTCATTAAAAGTCTTCATCATTAGGAGGATTCATTCAAACACATCATTGACCTTTCTCTTATTTTACTATAAGCTTGAGCAGTTGATAACACATTTCATTCCAGTAGTCAGCTTGAAGCTTTTTGTTGAGCATATTTGTGATAGTTATTGGTGTGAGGGGATATCTCTTTTCAACTAACATAAAGATGTGCATAGCTGTTGAAAACCTTACATAGTGTACTCCACAAGAATCAAACAACTTCCATATAATCACTTTATATCCCTGTAGACTTCTCCATACTTTACTCTTTTTGTCAGGTTCAAACATCACTTTTAAATCTCCCCATAACACTCTTTTATATTCATCTTCTGGTGTTGTATCACCATGCTTTGTTTTGACCAACTTTTAGAGGGTTTGTAAGTCTTTCCTGTCAATACCCTGAAGCATCTTAATCATTGAAGAATACCTCTTTGAGCTTCCATCTGCTCTTATCAACTGGAAGTGTCCAATTATACCTTCTTTAATGATCTTGTATTCAATAATCACTAGAGGTTTGCTAGCTAGTGGTATAGCATCAATTGCTATATCATCATTTCTAACTATCTCCATGTGCTTTTTCATCTCTTCCTCCTTAAGATCATCATCCTTTTTAGTTTCTACCTACTCATCTACCTTTTGTTTCTTTGACACATCAGATTCAAGGTCATCACCAGCTCTTTTAGAACTTCTTTCTTGCTCTTTATTAGTTCTATCATCTGAATCCATAGGAATGAATGCGTTTACCCTTTTCATTTCTATTTCAAATAATCTCTAAATCTCCTCATAGGTTTTGCTCTTTAGTTGAGAATGTTTGTAATTTCCCATATGCTTGAGATAGGTATACATTTGATTCTTCTTCTAAAATTTGGTGGGTGGTTTGTTTCTCCTTTCTTGAGCTCTTAGTTCAGCAAAGTGTTTTCTTCTCTTGTTTATTAGTTCCACAAACAACTTTGACTTTTCTTCTATTGTAAGCTCTTCTCTTTCTCTTGTTTGAAGTCTTTTAGCTAGCAATCTATCAGCCTCCATCATAGCTTGCGTATTTTCCCATAACTCAATCAAAGCTATGTTAGCTTCTTCTTCCTTTTGTCTTCTAATTCTCTCTTCTTCTTCTATCTCTACTTGCATCTCAGCATCTAATTGTCTAGCAAGCTCTTCATCAGCAACAATTTTATCTTTCTTTTTCAAGGGTCTTTCAGGCTCAATCATTATTTCCTTACCTTTGTCTTTGATTGATGGTTGAGTTAAAGAAACAGTTAGTTTAGACACAGATACCTGCTCTTCCTGATCATGGAAAACAATTCCCTTTGCCTTTGGTCTTGTTACAGTAGCAGTAGTAACTGAAGTAGTAGTAGTAGTAACATCTTTGATTGTCTTGGGTTTTGCTCCTTTGATTTCAATCAAATTTTGAGCTAAAGTTAACTCATCAGTGCTAGTTATTAGAGCACTAACAGTTGTAACTACCTCAGCAGTTATAATTAGAATTGTAGGAGCAGCAGTATCTTTAACAATTATAAGAGTGGTAGTATCTTCAACAATTACCTCCTTACCATAAAGATCATTTACTTCAAACATGTCTTCATCATTCAGCTTCCCTTGAGTTTCATCAATCAATGTGACATTTACATCTTGATCAATATCTGCTATGTTCCTCCCCTATTTGGATGGATCCTCCTGATCACCCAAACTGTCTTTATCCTCAGAGGATTCTATTCTTCTACTTGAACCAACTTTCTTTAATCTTCTTAATCCTGCAGGTCTTGACTTTCTCTTTATTTCCAACTTCTTGACCCTTTTTTTAACACCCCCAAATTTACACGCAGCGGAACCAACAATTTGGGTGTTAAATAATAGTACAATAGTCATAAGACATATAAGACATAAAAGAACGACTCAATGAGACGTTTGTAAAACAAACAAAACAAACATTCATTCCATATTTATAGAGTTCAAAGGTTAAAGTCCCAATGGAAAACGTTTCCATACATAAACTAAGTTTGATTTAACAAAGCTAAAACAATGTTTTCAATGAGGAAATGGGTTTTTAAATGAAAGACAAAAGTTTAGTGCAAATCCTCATCATAAGTGCCTCCAAGCCTTCGTACTTCAATTACCTGAGTAGGAAAACTTGCTTAAAAAGTCAAACTCGAGGTTGAGTGAATTCATTAGGTCTTAATAATTGATAAAAGAGTTGAACCAAGCATAAAAATAATACCGATATGCTTCATATAGACATTGTTGATCAGGAAACTTCCAAACCCATTACCACACACAATCAAGTCCAAGCTAGATAAACAACAGTTGCATTGAGATCGCGACACCGATCCATTGACGATATTTATAATCAATTAGATTTACAAATAATGCCCCAGGTTAGGTATTTTCGTCAGAATACCTACTCAAATCTCCATACTATATGTCCATACAATGGAAATCAGTGTTTCACTTTCCCGGATTCCAAACTCCAAAAACGAACCGGGTTGTCAAGCCAATAGCGCTATTAATTGTATATGAGCGGCTACCCATCATAGGTAGTTGAGCTCACGATTGGGGTCTTATTGACGGAAAGCTACCAGTCAGCATACAATCAATACAAATTCAACATTGGGTCCCCAAGGCATACGAGAAAGAAAACTACTTGTGTTCATTTTATAAAAACTAGCATGCATCTCCCTCGCGGGGTTTAAGAAAAATATTTAAAAAGCGAGGCTATGAACTCACCTTGAGCGGACGGTAATATCAAGTAATATAAGAGCTGAAGAAGACAAGTACTCCTAAGAGTGACCTAAAATAAAAGGCGCGACTTAGAAAAGCAATCTAATACTTACGCGAAAGAAGATGAAATCAAATGATGACTTTATAAAAGTTTTACTTATGTTCCGAAATAGCATGGCATTGCATTTCCATTTTTTGTGTCTAATTCTACATTAAATAATGTGTTCCTAATCTGTTATTAATTTGTATTTATTACCATGTTTCTCTTTTACTCTTTATCCGTCAACTCACACAAATTTACCCGTTTTGGTTTTACGTCTAGTAACTTTTTATTTATAAAATTCTGAAATCTTCCAACTTTGTCGGATCATAAATCAAAATCCGTAATTCAAATGAGCATGAGGTTTCCATCCAGGAAAGCATGTTGAGGTACTTTTCAAAAAATACAGGCCTCACTGTCCAGGGGTCAATGATCCTGTGTGAAAGTACAATTTTACCCTTCTTTTGTCAATACAGTTTATTTTCTGAATATTTCCACTCCACGAAAAATGACCATAAATCAAAATTACTATAAATGCTCTAAACGTGCAGGCACTTGGAGTAGGATAAGTATATGTGTCCTGCAAAGGATAGAAAACTTTTTATTGCAGAAAAGTTAGTGCAAAAATATGGGGTTATACCACGTTTTCCCTATAGTGCAAAAATTGACTAGTTTTTGTAAATTGGCCGTATCTAGCTCATCCGGTAGGAGAATACGGTCTATCCAAATAACCCACATTTACACTTTAGACACATTCCAATCATTCATTAAATTTAACAGGTACCCTATTCACCAAAAATATTCGTATAATCCATCTGTTTTGCTATGAAGTTGGAAACAGTTTCTATACCCAATTATAACCCAATCCTAAACATATTTTATTTTCTTTTAAAATTTAAACTATGCCATACCTACATGATTAGACTAATAGTAGTGAAACAAAGAAACGTTAATATTTCCAGAATCTAACATCCATTTGCATGGTCCAAAAATGAAAGAAAGATTAAGAATGAAGATTATGAATTAAAATTAAAGAAAAACAAGAAATAAAAAGGAGATTAGGGCTTACAAAAATGAAGATTAAGACTAGTGAATCAAACAAGAACACCCTCCTTTCTTGTGTGGGCTGATTCAAACCAATGACCACTAGGTTCACAAGCTTCTAATCTCCTTCTAATGAGGATAATACTCTTCCAATCAAAACCCTCAAGAAAACCTAAGAAAACAAGCCCTAAACACCTTCAAATCTTCATGAAAGACTACCAAACTTTGCAAGAGGCTATAAGATAGTGTTAAGAGGATAAAAATGAGTAGGAAAAGTTTGTGTGATGGTGGTGGTGATGGGTAAAAATTCGGCAGCCAAGGGGGTCCAAGAAGAAGAGAGAAATTTTGAAATGGTGAAGTGAAGAGTTACTTGCATGTATGGGAAATGAAGAAGGAATGATGATGTTATAGAAAAAGAGAAATGTTGGTTGTGTGCAAGTATGGAGAACCGGCCCTATGGCCTTGGGCTTGGGAAAACAATTTTTTTTTTGTTATAAGTATTATTAAAGTATAGGGTGAAGTTAAATTAAGAAAGGTAATGTTTTAAAGGTAAAAACGCGAGTTTTAGCAAAAATTTCGTAAACGCGAAACACAACGGAAAATGTAAAGGATCAAAATTATAATCGTCGGGGAATATTATAAGATTATTAAATCACTTAAGACACGAAGACGGAATAGATTTCTAAACACGGCTCCGGCAAAGCTAAAAACGAGAAAATCTTACTAAATCGGGTAAACGTAAAATTAATAACTTTGCTTAAAAATGAAAATAGAGATAAAGTATTAGATAAATAGTGACCTCAAATACGGAATGTTACATCCTCCCCTCCTTAAGGGAGCGACGTCCCGGCGCTCGATTATCACCACGCCCTCGCTTCTTGCTCGGAAATAGATGCGGATACTTCTTCATGAAAAAGTCTTCTCTTTCCCATGTAAATTCTGGACCTCTCCGTGAGTTCCAACGAACCTTAACAATAGGAATCCTGCTCTGCTTCAACTGCTTTACTTCACGGTCCATAATTTCCACGGGTTCTTCGATGAAGTGCAATTTATCATCCAGTTGGATTTCTTCAAGTGGAATCACCAAGTTCTCGTCCGCGAGGCACTTCTTGAGATTAGAAACATGAAACGTATTATGAATGCCACGAAGTTTTTCTGGTAACTCTAATCGATACGCCACAGGACCAATTCTTTCAATAATCTTGAACGGTCCCACATAACGTGGACTCAACTTTCCCCGTTTACCAAAACGAATTACGCCCTTCCAAGGCGAAACCTTGAGCATAACCATATCACCCACATTAAACTCCATCGGCTTTCGTCTCACATCAGCATAACTCTTTTGTCGGCTTCTTGCGGTGAGCAAACGGTTCTTAATTTGAATGATCTTTTCCGTGGTCTCACGGATTAACTCGGGCCTAGTTAGTTGGCTATCCTCAACTTCACTCTAACAAACGGGCGATCTATACTTTCTCTCATAAAGTGCTTCAAATGGTGCCGCCTTGATGCTAGCGTGGTAACTGTTATTATAAGATAACTCGACCAGAGGCAAGTGTCGATCCCAACTTCCACCGAAATCAATTACGCAGGCACGCAACATATCTTCCAGAGTTTGAATCGTTCTCTCACTTTGACCATCCATTTCCGGGTGGTATGCCGTACTCATATTTAAGTTCGTCCCTAAAGCGTTTTGAAGGGACCTCCAAAACCCAGATGCGAATCGGCTATCGCGGTCTGAAATGATCGACAACGGTACACCATGCCTACAGACAACTTCCTTCAGATACTGCCGGGTGAGTTTTTCCATACTATCAGTCTTCTTCATCGGCAAAAAGTGAGCTGATTTAGTCAATCGATCGACAATTACCCAAATAGAATCATAACCACTAGATGTTCTCGGAAGACCCGTAACGAAATCCATAGTAATACGTTCCCACTTCCATTCAGGAATTTTGGGTTGCTGCAGAAGTCCTGACGGTCGTTGATGCTCGGCTTTGACTTTGGCGCACGTTAGGCATTTACTAACATATGTAGCAATGTTGGCTTTCATATTCGGCCACCAATATAACTTCTTCAGGTCTTGATACATTTTGTCGGAACCCGGATAAATAGAATATTTTGACTTATGGGATTCGTGCATAATCAAGTCTCGTAGTCCGCCAAACAATGGCAACCATACACGATTCTTAAAATACCGAATCCCATTGGAGTGGAACTCGAATATAGGCTTTAACATTTGACCCAGATTTTCCACCATGACATTTTCTTGTTTCACAACTTCTAATTGGGCCTTGAGTATTCTTTCGAACAAGTCGGTGCATGAAGTCATCACCAAAGATCGAACCCTCAAAGGTTTATCTCAAACTTTTCTGCTGAGAGCATCGACTACTACGTTGGCCTTGCCGGGATGGTAACGGATTTCACAATCATAATCACTCAATAGTTCAATCCAACGCCGTTGTCTCATGTTAAGTTCCTTCTGATCCAAAATGTATTGTAGGCTCTTATGATCGGAGTACACAACACATTTTTTACCATAAAGGTAATGTCTCCAGAGTCTAAGGGCAAAAACCACAGTACCCAATTCAAGATCGTGAGTAGTGTAGTTTTCTTCATGAGTTTTCAATTGAAGGGAAAGATAGGCAATCAACTTTATCCGTCTGCATTAGTCTGCACCATTAACCAATGAGTGAAGCATCGCAATACAACAACGAAATCATCAGGACATTGGGTCAAAGTTTAAATTTGGAGCAGTAATAGATTCGCTTAAGCTTTTGGAATGCTTTATCCTCATCCGTACCCCACTTGAATTTCTTATTCTTTTGAGTAAGTTTGGTAAGCGGCTTGGCGATCAAAGAAAATCCTTCGATGAATCTTCTATAATAACCGACTAATCCTATAAATTGCCTTACTTCGGTTGGCGATGTCGGGATCGGCCAATTTTTGATAGCTTCAAATTTTTAGGGATCTGACTATGATCGCCGTCCCTATTAATAAACATGGCAAGCGATAGAACGGATCCAACCAGAAATAACATTTCGAGAATTTGGCGTACAATTTTCTTTCTTTAAGCAGGTCAAAATGATCTTTAGATGCTCACTATTGTTCTTCCTTGGTCTTGGGTAGATGTGGATGTCGTCGATGATTCACGATTATGAATTTATTCAAGATATGGCATAAGACACGATTCATCCAAATCATGAACACTACTGGTGCATTGTTAGACCTAATCGGCATTTCTTGGAATTCATAGTGACCATACCTCGTTCGAAAAGCGGTGATGGGATATCACCTCTTCTCGAAACTCGAAGTTGATGCATAACCGATCGTGATCTATTTTTGAGTATACACTTGAACTGAAGTTGATCGAATAAATCATCAATTCTCGGAAGCGGATAACGGTTTATTGCCTTGTCAACTTTTTTAGTTCGCGATTATCGATACACTTCGAATATGACCCATCCTTTTTCTTTACGAACAATACCGAGGCTCCCAAGGGAGACGAGCTCTAAATCCTTTCTCTAAAAATTCTTTCAATTGTTCAGACAATTCTTTCAATTCTGATGGGGCCAAACGATAAGGTGCACGGGCGACAGGAGCAGCACCCGGCACGAGATCAATTTTGAATTCAACTTGTCGAGACGGGGGAAGTCCCGGCAAGTCATCAGGGAATACTTCAGGAAAATCATGAATTACTGGTACATCTTCGAGACGTTTCTCAGATTTCTCCTTCTCGGTAACGTGAGCTAATAATAGATGACATCCTCTTTCGATGTATTTTCTTGCCTTAATACAGGATATCACTTTTAATCGGGAAGAATTGCTATCACCCTTGACCACTAACGTTCGATTCTTAATCGGAACGTGCACTTCCTTCTTACCACAGATGATGACGGCATCATTATCGGCTAACCAATCCATGCCAATTATGACATCAAAAGTACCAAGTTCTATAGGCATTAGATCGATTTTAAATAGATGGTTGACTAGATTTAAAGTGCACCCCTTTAATACGGTATTTGTACTAGCGATCCTTCCATCGGCTAACTCGACCTCATAACTAGCACTTATTCTTTCCGGTTCGTTGTCAATTAAATGAGTAAGACTAGCATTTATGAAACTCTTGTCCGACCCCGAATCAAACAACATGCTAAAATAATGATTATTGAGCAGAAACGTACCAGTCACCACATTTGGGCCTTGGGCTTGATCGACATCTTTCACGGCATAAACATGGCCATTGCCAATTCCTGTCATCCTGCTTCTTCGTCTCCGGGACTCATATTCATGTTGGCAGGTGATTCGGGTCCACACAATTGAAATTAACCCTTATTGGTCTTCAGCAATTAGCCCAGTGGTACCCTTACCACGACAATCCCTAACATGGTGTCCCCTCTTTCCACATTTACTGCATTTCACCGGGCAATTTCCAAAATGGAACATGTTACACCTATTGCACTTCGGGGCGTGCCCTCCTTGGTTCACATTTTCACCTTGAGCTTGAGTCATGGCCCTAGCACCCCCATTCCTTCGGTTATTGTTTTGATTGTGACGGCGGTTGTCACGGTAGTCTCCCCGGTTGTTATTACGGTTACCTTGATTATTCCCTTGATTTCCACCTTCCCATTTTCTCTTGTTTTGATCAGCATTCTTTTCCTTCCAACCCTGAACTTTATGCTCCATAAGACCATGCGCCATCCTTATAGCTTCATTTAAGGTAGTTGGCTTAGAAGAATAGGTCTCACCCTGGATGTATGATGGCAACCCCTTGATATATATTGACTTATCTTCTTTTTGGTAGATGGAACAACCTCAGGACATTGTAAAACTAATTCGTTGAATTGGTTGGTGTAAGCAGCTATGTCATGGTCCCTTAACCTCAAGTTTCTCAACTCATCTTCCATCCTTGATATTTCTTCTTTAGGACAGAATTCTTCCAACATTATCTTTTTCATATCATCCCATGATTTCCCGTTTGCCTCTGCTAAACCGAGGGTGGCGACTTGGGTGTTCCACCATGTTAAAGCTCTACCTTGAAGGGTAGCAGCAACAAACTTGACTTTGCTCCTTTCAGTGCATTCGCTGATCCTAAAAGTACTTTCCATCTTCTCAAACCAACGACAAAGTTCGATAGCCCCTTCTTTACCATGGAATTGAGTAGGACCACACTTCATGAAACTTGAGAAAGTACAATCCCTAACCTGTTGTGCTCTTTCGAGACCTCCTGCATTGCCTGCACCTTCCACGTTGCCAGGTCCTCCAGCATCTGTCGCGTTCCTGGTGGCACGATCAGCGGCAAGAGCTTTCGCCACTTCGTCAGAAACTAGCTTGGCAATGGCAGCTTGCGACATTTGTTTAGGAGCCATGATTCTATCACGACACAGGAAAAGAAAAGTGTAAGTACTCATACCATTGGTATAGTTATAACTTACAGGAATAATAAAATTATCATATGAGCAATAATCAAACAATTGGATAATCATATAAGCAATCACAACACAGTAATTAAAGATCAAAGTAGTTATCTTCATTAAGCACCCAAAATTAGTACTAGTGCTATGCAAAGTACGAATGTATGCAAAATATATATGAATGTATGCAAATATGAATGTATGCAACTATGAATGTATGCAATACATTAGATATGAGATTTTCAAAGTAT
>BQNB010129837.1:0-19047 GCA_026074375.1 Tanacetum coccineum | reverse complement strand
GTCGGGAGTGAAAAGTTCACAATTTGCAAATATGAGTAGTGTTAGCATCTTAACTGATATTTAGCTGTGATTTCGTTTTAAGCTTGGTTTGGATAAGTGAAAAGTCGGGGACGATGAATTTATCCTATTTGGGGCATTCTCGGATCGAAATGCATCTTGTTCTATGATCCCTAACAGTTATGGAAATAACGGAAGTCAGAATATTCTAGTTTACTTGTTCAAAAAAAAGTTTTGAAAAATGGGAAAATAGGGGTGTTTTAAAGCTTGTGATTTCTTAACTCTCTCTACAAAAGTCTTTGCTACTTGTCAAAGATTTAGTTTGGGGAAGTTTTGAGGTATTTTGTTTTAGAGCATATAATATTGCGCGAGGACACACAATCACTTAGTTTGGGGAATTTTGATATGTGAGAAATCACATATCTTTATTATATCTAAAATGGCCCTTAAATGATCAAAATGTGCAAAAATATACCTGTATTTTTGTATTTTGTTGTTTGTAAATGTGTAGGTACGGATAATGCAAAAATCACAAGAAAATGGTCAAAGCCGGACAAACACGAACATGGGAATGAAAAGAGTGCAAAAGAGCCGGAAGATTGCTATCAATGGTCAATAAAGTCAACTCTTGGTCAACATTGGTCAACCACAAAAAAAGACAAAATCCTTAAAATACCCAAAATGACCTAAATGTTAAACCTAATTTCACCAAAAGTCCCTAAACCCTAACACCGTTATCTCCTTATAATAAAGAGATAACAGTCGTTATCCCTTTATAACACAACCTTATAACCAAGCCCAAATCCCCGGCCCAATTCCATTTTCTATAAAACCCGGGCCCAAGTCAACAAGCACACCTGGGTCAAACAAAGATATAAAAAGAAAAAAAATGGCGCGGGAATTCGTTTTTACTATTCATCATCTTTTTCAGTTTAACCTCTCGTCAAAATCAAAGGGGTAATTAAAACTGATGATGTGGCTCTATGATTCGAGTACCAAGGTATGATGTGGCAGAGTTAGATGTCACAAAAGCCTCTCATTGGCCAAGACACCATAAGGAGGACACATGGGCAATAAATGAAGCACACCAATGATTGGATTTTTACACTAAATCTAGTGCAAAAGAAACACACAAGGTCTGACACACGGAATGCCACGTTGGCAATCCGTGTGCTCATCATATCAATCCAACGGACCATAAATGAGATCAAAGGATTAAGGGCTAAGATCATGGATAAGAGGAGCAGGCTAGACTCCCAGAAGCTTCACTCCAAGGCTATAAATAGAGAGCAAGCCTCACACACACAACATCTCCTTTTTCCCCTTTTTTAGTTGTTAGTAGTTTAAGTAAAATTTTCATTTTCATTACATTTATATTCACCACTAACCAACCCTTACACAGATCTACATCACAATTAAACCAAAATACCTTAAAACCTTAACGAAATAATGACCCTTACACTCTAGCCTAACAAGTCACCTGGAAAATAAAGCATACAAAACCAATAGAATGGGAGGTGGGGGACAAGCATATATGCATAGAAGAGTGATGAAGGGAGACCCCCAACCGCCGGCGACCGAAGAAGTGGAGGAAATAGGTGACGAGTGCTTATAGATCTAAAATATTTTTATTGAGATGAGAGAGAGAGAAGGAAATAAGTAATAAATAACAATTAAGTGATACAAATGTGACGAAATTTAGAGAAGAAAAAGGAACACGCATATAACAACCCGCAATTTTCATAAATGTCAATATCCATCTATTAAGTTAGATGATGTACAATCTATCAGTTATATATGAACTCACCTTTTTCAGGGAAATTTTTCGCCTTATTACATTACATTACTTTGCCAATATCTCAATATGCAATATAACCTGCATAACTCAAGTTAACGGACTCAAACAACCTACGTATGGCAATCCTATCATCATATATGTCAAGCAAACATCATAACATATCAAGTCAATATCATAATATCATTATTACAAGGTACATTATTTCTAAAAGGTACCATTTGCAACATCATATCAAAATGGGCTTTAAACCATTATCGGATGCCCTAAACCCTAATCTCATGAAAAGGTTAACTCCTTAAAGTGAAGACCACAAGCACTATAAGCAAATGTATCAAGTAATAGTAACATCTTCGATTTGGAATTATAAACTCTTTACAATCAAAGTACAAGTCCTTGAAAAGCTCAATGTATATGTCATTAAGAAAGACTCAATCCATAAAATAGCGTTTTATACTCCATTTTCATTCTATACTCACTCTTCGCTATCACTTGTAAAGCAAGTCAACTATACTCATTTTTACAAGATGTAAACCCTAAATATTCTATTCATAAGCTTCATACATCTTTTTGCACTCAAAACCCTAACCCTAAAAACCGAGCTAGTTTCTAGTACCCATGACAGTTTCTTGACTTTTATCCATTGTAAACCCATAACCTACACGTCAGATAATTTGTAAAAACTTATTTTAGCAATCATATCAAATCCTAATCAAATCATATTTCATCATTACTTCGTCTTTTTACTTTCACTAGTACGTAAACATATCAAAAACCCTAAAATGTACTTAATTGGGTCATTTAACTCCGTTTACCTCTCGATTTAAAACCATTCTACTGCCAAATAACCAACCAAGGCCGATTTAAAGCCTATAAAATGAGTTTACAAATCATTATCTATCATTAACTTGGCAATGTGCAAGAAATCAAAGCCTAGAAAACCTAGACGAATCCAGAAAACCTCTAATTGATCCTAATTATGACTATTGACCTGTTTTCTCAATTCAACCCAATATTACGTTAAAACTTAAACCAATGACCAAACTTCATTAATAATACTTTATATAAGCTCTAGGATTTGTATTCCATCATTCCTAATCAAAAGTATGCAAAATATAAGCCAAGAAAGTCAAGAAAACCCTAAACGAACCCTATTTGAACCCGTGACCTCGTTTCTTCAATTCTACTCCGTTTTAACCCAAACCAATTGCTAATATTTGCTAATTACTTTAATCCCAGACCTTAACAACCTATTTCATCATTCCTTAATCATTTATAACACAATGTACCTTGTTAAAACCTTTGAAGAACCCGTCGAACCCAAAATAGACCCGGTTTGCTTCTATGACCATTTTAACCCCTCTAAATTGCTACCATGTACAAATGACCACCCAAGAACTCTTCTAGAAACCTTCAAGCAGCTTATGCACCTACTTAGACCAATCCTTGGTCAAATTTGAGAAGCACATGGCCTTGTTTTTGCTCCATTCAGCCGCGGCATACACCAACCACAAACACCTCATCAAAGCTACTTCATAGACCTCCACCATTGATTTCCTAGCTTCTACACATCATACCCTAGACCCTCTATGTGTTAAGACCAGATCCTAAGGCTTGCTTACTCCTTGCTACTTCAAATGGGTATAAATAGGGGCATAATGTGTTCATTCTTCTTCATCCCCCACTTCCTCCTCTATAACCCTTCATAGTAGCAACTCCTTGCTCAATATGAATTCTAATAGATCTTAAGAAGTCTCAAGTACAGAAAGGAAGCAAAAGAAACCAAGAAACGAAGCCCGGGAGTCGTTACTCTAGCCGTACGAAGCCGAAAGTCCTGATTCTGACCCGTTTCCAAGCTATAAGCTTAAACCAGGTTCTATAAGCTTATATTCTGCTCATGTAACGTCATAATGTTCATATGTTCTTGCTAAAATCATAATATAAAGCTTTGAACTCAAAAACCTAAGTGTTATGCCTTTTTGATCCAAAACCGTACACCCGAAACCCTAATTTCATGTTTTTACTTAAACTATGGGTTAAACTTGTAAACTTTTGTTATAATCAATCCTAATAAGCTATTATAATGTTAAAATAAGTGCTTTGATAAGTCATAAGAGAATTTGACCTTAAAACCCGAGCGTTTTCGTTTTGAAACCCTAATTTGACCCATTTTACCTTTTAGCTTAGCGAATCGTTAAATTAAACTTGTGTTATGTTAAAACTTCATATTTTAGTTTATTATAACTTATAAATGACTATTGAAATGTTAAATTAAGCTTGCATGGCAATTTGGACATGTTTTGTAATTATAATCCATGCAAGGGGTATATATCGTAAATTTTAGAAACTTATAACTAAAAGGACTAAAAGTGTCATTTTATCAAAGTTGTAACTATAGGGGTCTATTATGTCACTTTTCAAAGTCCAAGGTTTACTTGGTATATCAATAAAAGTTGAAGGACCAAAGTCGTAAAAATGCAAACCCCAGGGGCCTACTTGCAGTTTTCTAAACCCCAGGGTTTAAAATGTAACATTTTGAAAAAGTGAAAAATCATATTTAAAACATTACCAGACATAACTTTAATTAACGCTCCTCGTGCTTAACATTTCCGGATATTGAATAAAATGCTTAAAACTGCTTATGTTCTAATCATTACATCATTCACCATCGATGTGCTATCAAAAATCATGTCCCGGATCCATATCATACCACAATACTAGGGAGCTTCATATTAAGAAGTTTCATCTTGGTACTACGTTCTGTCTGAGTTGTTGGGTTTACGATTTAAAGTGCCCTAGCTCCACAAACGTTTACTGAATGACTTCTAATCTATGATGGCCTGAACGGTGTTATGATAATTTTTATATCAAAACCAACATCGATATCCAAAAACTTATATATACAATCAAACTAAGACTTGCCATATATTAACCCAGGTTGTCTGTGATTGCCGTGTTGAAGCCGTTACCTTCATTCCCTATACATTAGCTATCAATTTCCCCATAACTGTTCAGGTGAGTTCATAGCCTCGCATTTCAATCTTTTTATAAACCCGCGAGGGAGATACATGCTATAAACATGAATGCAATTATTTCTACATGCTATTTCAATTTACTATTGCCTAAGTAACTGCTTTGCCTTTAAGTCCCCATAATCATGAACCGTTAATTACTCTCCGTAGTAAGCGCGAATGATGTGAATAGATCTATTTGGGCTGGACTCCCCGTTGGTGTACCCAGTTACGTGTAACCAATTGCACATCATTAGAAATCACGCGGGTATTTTGGCAAAGGTGCCCGCAGGGGCAATATTATCATTATAACCTAAGGCATCGGATTCATGAGCTAATGGCAATACTAAATTATGTTTTCAATACTGGGTGTATATCAACGTAACCCAAATATCGCATTTGCATTCAAATTATATTACTTAAACCTATGGATTTCACTCAACCTTTGTGTTGACTTTTTAGCATGTTTTATCTCAGGTAACTAATGGCACGGAGTGACGAGGACACCTAAAATCCCGCTACTGGACATAATCTAACTAACATTATACGCAGGACGGAAGCTAATCTGGGGGTATTTACTTTCAAAGGTACAAAACATTATCCATTCATAGATTAAATAAAAAATAAAATTAATAAATCATAAATTAAATAAAACCCCCATAAAACCCACTGAAATTAAATAAAAACGTCACATTGTTAAAGTTCTACATAAAAGCACGTAAAAATTATTTATTATAAAATTAGTCATTCAATAAGTAAATCAATTCTGATTTCATTTTTATTCTAATTCATTAAAATGTTTATAAGCATCCATACATATATTAAAATAAATTAATTATTATTTATTTAATAAAATAAAATAATAACTAATTCTCTATTGATAAATAATCATTACCATATACATTATAATAATTATTATTCCTCCCCCCCCCCACAGTTGAATAAAAAACAAAAAAAATATTTCCTCAGTAAAATATAAAATAATATAATTTATATAATAATTATTCTTCCCTTCCCCCCACATTTATATAAATAAATAATAAAAAAAAAATCCCATTATAAAAATTAATAATTTCATTATTATTAGATTACTTAAATAAAAATTCATATATAAGCCCATAAATCCCCCTTTTAATTTAATATAAAAAATAATAATATTCATTTAATAGCATTTTTGAAAATCCTCTTCCCCATCCACATTATATTCTTTTAATCTCCTTAAAATAATCATCATTTATTTTTTAAGTTAAACAATTCATTACTCTTAAAAATTCAATGAAAAATTCTCCCATATTATTTCTTTTATATATTATAATATAAATATAGAAATTGATCAATTAAATAGAAAAGCAATAACCAGTAGAATTCCCCACTCTCATAAATTAATAATATAAAATTAAAAATTATAATAAAAAAATAATAATAAAAAAATTAAAAAAACATTTAAAATAAACTCATTCATATATATAAAACAAAAAATATCTGAATCCATAAATCTTATACATATAATAATAGAAATTAAATAAAACAAATAAATAAAGTTTAAATCAATATCCCAAATCTAAAAATCACCCACCTAAAAAAAAAAAAATAAACATATAATTACAATCATCAAAAAAAAAAATCAATATATAAAAGAAAAAAAAAACGCACATCAAAAAGGAGGTAGTCCCGTTTAAATATTTGAAAAAAGTTATCATTCAGTATTTCTTCACAGAGTTTTTTTTTATTTATACAAAAAGAGAGGTTTTCCAGAATCTTAAAAAAATACAAAACATTTGGGAATGATAAACGGTTTTTTTCCATCTTCCGTGTCCCCTCTTTCACCACACTACCTTAAGAGCTGTAAGACTCCGTGCCATTAGTTATACCTGAGATAAAACAATGGCTAAAAAAAAGTGTCACACAAAGGATGAGGTGGAATCCATTAAGGTTTAAGGTAATATAATTTGAATGCAAATGCGATAGTTTAGTAGGTTACGTTGATTATACACCAAGTATTTGAAAACATAATTTATTATTGCTATAAGCCATGAATCTGATGCCTTATTGTTATAATGATAATATTGCCCCTGCGGGCACCTTTGGCCAAAAATTCCCGCGTGATTCCTAATGAAAGTGCAATTGGTTTACACGTAATTGGGTACACCAATGGAGAGTCCAACCAAATAGATCTATACAACATCATTCGCGAGCTTACTAACGGAGAGTAATATTAACGGTTCATGACTATGGGGACTTTAAAGGCAAAGCAGTTTACTTAGGCATAGTAAATTGAAATAGCATGTAGAAATAATTGCATATCAGTTTATAGCATGTATCCCCCTCGCGGTTATTATAAAAAGATTGAAATATGCGAGGCTATGAAACTCACCTGAACAGTTAAGGGAAATTGATAGCTAATGTTATAGGGAATGAAAGTAACGGCTTCAACAAGGCAATCACAGACAACCTAGGTTAATAATTGGCAAGTCCTTAGTTTGATTTGTAATAAAATATAATAAGTTATTGGATATCGAAAGTTGGTTAGATATAAAAAATATTCAAAACACCGTTCGGGCCATCTAGTTTAGAAGTCATTTAGAGTTACACGAATTAGTGGAGCTAAAGGCACTTTAAAATCGTAAACCCAACAACGTCAGACAGAACGTAGTAACCAAGATGAACTTCTTAATATGAACTCCCTAAGTATTGGTGGTATGATATGGATTCCGGGACATGAATTTTTGAAGAGCACATCGATGATTGAATGATATAAGGATTAGAAACAATAAGCAGTTTTAAGCATTTTATCAATATCATGGAGATGTATAAGCACGGAGAAAGCGTTGAATTAAAGTTATGACATATAATGTTTTGAAATGATTTTTACCACTTTTTTTTTCAAAATGTTACATTTTAGACCTTAGGGTTTAGAAAATTGCAAGTAGACCCCTAGGGTTTGCATTTTTACGACTTTGGTCCTTCAACTTTTATTGATATACCAAGTAAACCTTATACTTTAAAAAGTGACATACAGTGGAACCCCTATATTCTATAACTTTAAATAAAATGACACTTTAGTCCCTTTTAAGTATAAGTTTCTGAAATTTATGATATATACCCCTTTGCATGATTATAGTTACAAAACATGTCAAATTGCCAATGCAAGCTTAATTATAAAACATTCAAGAGTCCCATTTATAAGTTATAATAAACTAAAATAAGAAGATTTAACCACAACATAAGTTTAATTTAACGATTCGTTAAGTATAAAAGGTAAAACGGGTCAAATTAGGGTTCAAAATGAAAAACGCGCGGGTTTTAAAGGTCAAATTCTCTTATGACCTTGTCAAAGTACTTATTTAACATTATAAATAGATTAATTAGGATAGTTAATAACAAGGTTTTACAAGCTTAACATCATAGTTTTAAGTAAAAACCATGAAAATTAGGGTTTCGGGTTCACGGTTTTGGATCAAAAAGGCATAACACTTAGGTTTTTGGAGTTATCAAAAGCTTTATATTATGATTTTAGTAAGATCATATGACATTATACGTTTACATGAGCAAATATAAGTTTATAGAGAACCTGGTTTAAAGCTATATTAGCTTGAAAACGGGTCCAGAATCGGGATTCGGTTCGTTACGGCAGAGTAACGACTCCGGGGCTTTCGTTTCTTGGTATTTCTTTTGCTTCCTTTCCGATTACTTGAGACTTCTTAAGAAAGATCACTTTAGGATCTATTAGAGCAAAAGGAATTGCTTCTATGAAGAGTTATAGAGGAGGAAGTGCCGGATGAAGAAGAAAGAACACAATATGCCCCTATTAAACTTGGTCTCAAGCTTAGAATGAGTAAAGCAATTCTTAGGATCTAGTTCTTGACACTCAAGGGTCTATTATAGAAGGTGTATAAAGCTAGAAAAATGATGAGTAGAAGGGTCTAGGGGAGTAGCTTGAATGAGGTGGATTATTTGTTGGAAAACCTTTCTTGCTGCCGTGGCTAAAGAGAAGCAAAAAGAAGCCATGTGCTTCTCAAATTTGACCAAGGATTGGTCTAAGGTATTGTGCGATAACCTGCTTGAAGGTTTCTAGAAGAGTTTCTTGGGTGGTCCATTTGCCACATGGTAGACAATTTAGGGAGGGTTAAAAATGGTCATCAGAACAAACCGTTTGCTATTTTGGGTTTGGACAGGGTTCTTCAAAATGGTCTTAAACAAACAGATACATTGTGTTATAAAAAATGATTACGGAATGAAGAAAATAGGTTTTTAAGGTTTGGATTAAAGTAATTAGCAAATATTAAGCAATTCCTTTGGGTTTAACACGGATTAGAAAATTGAAGAATGGGAGAATGGTTCAACTAGGGCTCGTTTAGGGTTTTTCTTGACTTTTCTTGGCTTATATTTGCATACTCTTGATTAGGAATTATGGAATACAAATCCTAAGGGGGCTTTAAGATAAAGTATTAGAAAATGAAGTTTGGTCTGTTGTTTAAGTTTACAATGGGGTTAAATTGAGAAAAACGGGTCAAAGTTACAATTAGGGCATAATTAGGGGGTTTCTGGATTCGATATGGTTTTCCTAAAACATTGATTTTCTTTCACATTGCCAGTTAACGATAGATAATGAATTTTGTAAACTCATTTTAATGAGTTTATAATGGCCCCCTTTGTGGTTATTTGGGATTAGAATGGTTTAAAAAAAAACAAGATAAACGGTTAAATAAACCAATTAGGTTACATTCAGGGTTTTCTAGGATTGTTTTAGCGTATAAGTGAAATAAAATGATGAAGTAATGAATGAAATTAATGATTGAAATAGGATTGAATATGAATGTAAAATAAGTTTTATAACAACTTATTTTGAAGAGGTTGGTTTTGGTTTACAAAATGGATAAAATCCAAAATACAGGTCATGGTTATTAGAAAACTAAGCCTCCGGTATTTTACGTTTAGGTTTTGAATTAGGGTTTTGAGTGCAAAAAGATGTATGAAAGCTTATGAATAGAGTATTTAAGGTTTATACATTGTAGAATGAGTGTAGTGGCTTGTACACAAGTGGTGGTGAAGAAATTAGAATGAAAATGGAGGTAAATTGACTTGTATATTGAGTTTTTAGAGATTTGTGCTTTGATTTAAAGAGATTATATATTTCAAATGAGATATTATATTACTTGTACATATGCTTTAGTAGCTTGTGCATTCACTTTAGGGGTTAACCCTTCCATGAGATTAGGGTTTAAGGCATCCGATAATGGTTTAAAGCCCATTTTGATATGATGTTGCAAATGGTACTTTTTAGGAATAATGTACCTTGTAATAATGATATTATGATATTGACTTGATATGTTATGATGTTTGCTTGACATATATGAAGATAGGATTGCCATATGTAGGTTGTCCGAGTCCGTTAACTTGAGTTATGCAGGTTACATTGCATATTGAGATATTGGCAAAGTAATGTAATGTAATAAAGCGAAAAATTTCCCTGAAAAAGGTGAGTTCATATATAACTGATAGATTGTACATCATCTAACTTAATAGATGGATATTTACATTTATGAAATCTGTGGGTTGTTATAATATTGAACCCTAGCTCATGGAGGCTTTACCAACTTACTGCTTAATGGTAATTCGTTTACTAGTAGTTCACGCCCACTTAACTATCTATAGAAACAGGACGTTATGTGTAATCATAAGTCACCGGCTTAGTCTACCTATCCACTTATTCTAGCTATATGAATAAGCATTATATGTTTCTATCCTAGACTCTTAGCCTACGCCCAAGCAACACCGAAGTTGCAGTGCATTAAATATGTAGGACTAGACCTAGTTAAATGATAGGAAAAACACATAATTAAGCACATAAATGGGTATAAAGTGATAAACATAATCAACATGCAACGAATAACAAACAATCAATAAAAAGACAAATCAAGACATTATATTATCATAAACATGGATAATACCTAAAGGTATTAGCCAATAGTCATTGTAACAATACACAAAATCATAGATGAACGATTAAACATAATGCTAACCGAACGCGTATAGTGGAGTGTAGAGATTACAAGAGTTTTTCCATCGATTGAACCGCTTCGAAACCTTCTACTCTTCTTTGTTTTCTTGTTGCATATTGTGGCTTCTTGTCTTTTTGCACACCCTTGTGGCGTCTGCTATCAAAACCTAGGATGAATTATGTATTTATAACACAAGGGTATTAACCCTTGTGTGTTTTCTACGTCAAAACCAAAAAAAGGCAACAAAGCCCCTTTTTCTTCTCTCTTTTCTTGCCACACACACCAAGGCCACAATTGTCTTTCACTTTCTGTTTTTACTCTTCCAAACCAGCCACACAATAAGTCTATTGGGCTTTTACCTCTTATACTTTTATATAACAAAGTCCAAGAAACAATGTGCTTATCTAATTTCTTAAACATGTTACATAAAGGCCCAAAATCAAGTTTGTTGCACGAACTAAATTTCAGCATGTAATATCATGAGTTGACTTCATATTTTTGAGCATATTACTATTCAAAGGTAAATATATCCTTCCTTTTTTTTCATGGCCTTTTGAATCACCTAAAACGGAGCTTAAACAAAGAAGTTATGACCAAAACATTACACGTGTTCAAATCTTTCACTCTTCGACATTATACATTATTTCTTTTCACTTCCCGTGTCTTTACACCGTTAGCTCACAAGATCTCCATTTCAGCTTCATTTTATACATAACCACTAAACTATACCCGCCAATGTACGCGAAGTTAGGGCGCGAATACGGCGTATCTTATTGATGGATACGGCGTATTGGGTAAAACAAGCTTGTTTTTCATCGTTGACCAAAGTATTATATATGGCGTATCGTAGATTTTGGTACGACGTATTCTTTAAAGTCAGGCAATGGTCATTAAGTTCGTCAAAGTCTTGAATACGGCGTATGATTTTAGAATGATACGCCGTATAGGTTGTCAGAATCAATAGACTTTCTCGAACTCCTCGTTTATGCTCCAAAATGCGTACCTTTTAGTTAAGTTTCACCAAGTACTCTATAATTACTGCAATTCTCAAATACAAAAGATTAAGTAACAATTCTTTGCAATAATTATAAAAAAATAGGTTAATTACATGGGATAAATGATGCTATAAAAGTGACGTTATTTTATGTCATCAAATATCCCCCCAATTGAATCTTACTTGTCCTCAAGTATCCTTTAGAAGTTTATGAAAATGTATCCCTAAGGATTTTTCTGTTTAAGCATTTATTTGATCTATTTACTAGAACCAACCAAACACCTTTGATAATAGGAAGATGAAAACACTCAATCACTCAACTAATCTATGTGGTACATTGCAAACTAGTTCGCCTCGATTTATCGGTCATGATGAGTATTCTATTAGGTTGGCAAGAATAACATCTCCACCACAAGAGTAAGGAGTAACACAGTTTATAAAGGTAATATGGGTTTTTATCTATAAGGCTTGGCTGATCATTCAACAATCTTTCACCAAAAGTACCTCACCAACAATGGGTTTTTTATTATAAGGCTTAGGGCTGATCATTCAACAATCTTTCACCAAAAGTACCACACCAACAAGGCAGCTGAAGCACACATACATGGCCGTAACGACGGAATAGACATATGTGTTCGATCACATCCTCATTCAAGTTTAACCAAGGGTTAGGATGAAGAATGATATAGGGTAGGAATCTTCTAACTTTCACTAATAGTAATAAACCAACAAGGAAGCTGAGACATGAATACATGGCTGTAATGACGGAATAGACATGCAAGCTCGTACACCTACTCATTCGCGTAAAACCCATGGCTAATGATTAGGAAAGGGGAATAAATTATTGTTAAATAAAAATTACAAAGCAAATAGATTAAGTCTAAGATACAAGTTGCTAGACACTTTTTCCCGACCGTTTACCATTATAACGACACAACTATTTACAAACCAAAGTTGGTGTTCCTGTAACGGTCAACTTCCCTTACATCCCATACTTTACAAGACAAGTGGCGATATCCATAACTTTATAGAAAACTTTACATCGTTGACTTATAAGACGTATCAAAGAATAATCGATCCTTCGTATAATTCCTTCGGTAATGTGAAACGATTATTTTCAAACTTTCCTTCTCTTTTTTTTGTGATTTTTCAAATTTTTTCGGTTTTTTTAACTACGAAACTCGGTGTAATTTCACCTTTTTCACGATCATAATAACTCTGGATAATTCCTTCAGTAATTCTTCATTCTTCGGCCGTATCATTAATTGTGATGGTAGTAAAAATACAAGGGTTTTGACTACTTTATACATTCCCAATTGCAATGTGCAAATTTCTTCCAACCGTACCAAAGATAGAAAATGACACAAGACTCGAGAAATACATACTTTACACTTTAAGCAACTAGCAACTATAAATAAACTTAATCTAACAGGGTAGGCTGAGGTGTAAAGGTGTAATGAAACAAATAGTTAGTGTAATTCCTAAAGGATTGGCTCTATTGGTTTTTCTAGGGTTATCTTACTCTTAAGTAGAGTAATCGCAGAGAGGTCTATTACGAGGATTTAAACTAACCAGGTTATGTAGTTAATTATATAAAACAAACATTCTAAAGCCTTTTTTGAGGTGATAATCCTAAAAATTTCCAATTTATACAGTTACTCCATCTAACAACTATAGTACTCATTATATGTGGTCTCGTATTTAGATATACCAAAGCAAGTTCTAAAGTCTACAACATCATCGGCACACTCATATTTTATGGAATTTGGGTAAACATTTGGAAAAGGATAAGGTTAAATCCTCACAATTATCTAATAAGGGTTATTGTGTGCGGGTTATGTATCAAGTAAATTTTACAAAAAGTTGGCTTGAATATTTTTTTAATTTAAGCATATTTTAGCAATTTTTTTTGTGTTAAAAATATGACAAGTATAAATTCTAATTCCTATCCACCACTTGAATTATACATGTCCTCGTTATATAGAGTTAACATTAAAAAACATGAATTTAAGATAATTAGAATGAGAAAACTCCCTGATTTATTTGTCGGTAGATTCTCCAAGGTTTGTGTTTATGAGCAAAATGCTGTGTTGTAATGCGTATTCTGGATACTGATGACTACAACACTACAGGATTCAGTTGCATAGATTACTTCACCAACTTTGTCGTTTTTGTTTAGAAGGTCTTGTATTAAGCATAAGAAAACAAGTGCAATTTCTATCTCCGTGTATTCGTTGGTTAGACTTAAAATAATAACCTAAAACTGTATAGGAAGTCGATTATCTTTTTTTCTTATGTCGTTATTCCATACCCTAAGGATTCACCGTATGGATTATCTGTTGTCAAATACGCTTGATACCCCGCACAGGTGGACACGAGGGCGTAACGTCTATGGGTATCATCTCAACACAATGTGTCAACATTAGAGATAATACAATGCATTGAAACTAAGCTAAATGGACGCACTCAAAGTGTCATGACAATACCAACACAGAAAAAGGAGTCTTGTATTGAGGTAAAAGGGAGTCACTCCATACAAAGGGACATAAACGAATAATTTAAAACCGCTAAAAACAATCATAGAATCTTTTCAAAAACAAACACCGAAATGAGAAAACTAGGGTAACTCGGCATGCAAGCCTACGGTTCGTCACTAGCCAATAATCCTAACTTCACTTTCCTAATGATTGCTCACCTAGAAATGATGCTTAAATTAATTTATTAATAATGTTGCTGGAGAGTCATGGTTTTAGTACACGCAATAATAGACTTGCTTTTTACTGTGATTATCAAAACAAATGAGGACAATAATGAACTATCATGAACTTATGCTAGCATGCAACCAAAATTAAATTAACATATCCAAAAACATAATCTTCCCATTCAGGCTTAGAATAGCTAGCACTAAAAGCAACCAAGCTCACCACGAATGTATCACACAACATATCACATTGGGTAGGCGTACCATTGCTCCATCTGAGTAGCGTACTCATCCGAGATCCCAAATCAATTTCACAAATCTCACTGAGTAGGCGACACTCATTCGATTATAACCAACACAATATGGGTAGGCGTACCCCTCCGATTAAATAATCATGAAGCATGAGGTAGGCGTACCTCTTCCGATCCCAAATAACACATGTATCACATAGTCATATAATGTCCAAAATCAATTTAAAACACATAATCACAGCGATAAAAAATTTCAAAACATATTTTGCATCATTTCCATCCCAAGAAAACTGAAAAAATGGGACTATCAAACTCACCTAATGCACAGCTACTTCACAATATCCTTGCAATCAACTAAACACAAATAAAACCCATGTTACACGCGATTAGGCTAAATGCCCAAGACGATGTAACAATCAATTGATGAACTACTAAGTTTATATTATATTTATAAACCCTTTACCATACTTCCCATACCTCACTTAGACTCTAAATACCTTTAATCATTCATTCTAGTTTACCAGTTTTTCGGCAAAATTTTGTAGTCACTTTATGACCACAAATAAAATACTAAATCATCAAATTGACATTTCTCCTTTCATTCCCTACCTTCCTAATGGGTTATGAACTACTGTGAAGTTTTAGAAAAAATAATATTAAGCCTAACTATTTTATAAAAATTCAACATCTCAAAGTACTCAAATTCGGATCTGAACGAACACTAAAAAGTTTGTTCTTTCTAAAAATACTTAGACAATGAATTAAGACTTGTGCTTTGAGCTGGAGTTAATAGACACATAAAATATGACCTCTGATTTTTGGCTAACCTTAATTCAACTTTTAAGTAGGGGTTTTACTCTACGAAATCAGACCCAAATCTGACCTGAATTTACTGTTTTGACAACTTTTCTTGCAAAAATTATTTGACTAACTTTCCTTCTCAAAACCTTTCGGGGCTGGACTTTTTGGAAACTAGACTCTCTGAACTTCAATTTAGGCACAAGATTCATCCCTGAACTTGTTTTTATCATTGAGATATCATTCAATCAACACGACTTAAAATTTTGCCAAATCTTAACTTTTAATTTAACGCGATCTAACCTAAACCGTTTACACCCACATGCTCTATATCTAATCTCGAACATTCCCATATAGTTATATATCATTAATTTACAGAAAATTTATGAATCCTAATTATTCCATCAATTAAAGTTACTAATTATAAAAAGATTAAACAAAACTTAATTGAAAACATATCTAAACCTTTACTTTATTACACTTGAATCACTACCTTGGTTCTTGATAAAAAAATATTTTTTTTCCTTTCGTGAGGAATCGGCCGACAAACAATGGGAAAAACAGGACATTTAGAATTATTGATCTATATTTATAATATCCTGGAATCCTAAATATAATCAATTTTGTTCTTTTTTTTCTTTTCATATATCCGAAGATCCGATCTCTAATCCGATTCCCTAAGAATCCGAACCAAACCATCCTTTTTTTCTTTTTCCTATAACCGATCCAACCAACATCCCTTTTTTTATTTATTTTTCTATAAAATTTCATTCTCCCCCCTCCTATATATATATATATATTATATATATATATATATATGTTTTTTTAAATACAAAACTATTTACTACTTATTTACCTTAAATACTTAAATAAATACATAACTTAAAATAAAACACTTACACTACTTATTATTATTTTTCCCCAAATTATTATTTACTTATTACTTCATAAATAAATTGTAAAATCTCAATATTCTAATTAAATTTTCAACTTGAAATTAACGATTCACACTTTATTAATTTTACCGATGATAAAATAATGAAAATTACTATACTCTCGAAATCACCATCACATACGAAAAGAAATGACTGAATCATTCATTTCCACTCTCACAAACTCATATAATAACACATATATCAAACCACGTAAACCACCAAGTCGACTTACACACACAAATCAAAACACGTAAAGCTAGGCAAGTTAACTCTAATGGTTAAACTAACCTCGATAAAGTCACGGTTGTCACAGTATCCCCTCCTTTAGGAAATTTTATCCCGAAGTTTAACTAGTAGGTTTAACAGTACTATCAGTAAACAATCAGGGATACTTAGCTTTCATATGGTCCTCACGTTCTCACGTGAACTAAGGGACACACTTTGAATTCTAACGACCCTTAACGATAGAAATCTTACTACATTTTAAACTCTTAACCTCGTGATCCATAATTTCTACGGGTTCCTCAACAAAACTAAGGGTTTTGTCAACCTTAATCTCGTCTAGTGGCACATGCAGATTTGCTTTCGCCAAACACTTCTTCAAATTCGACACGTGAAATGTGCCATGCACGCTACTCAATTCCTCGGGCAATCTTAATCGATAAGCTTCAGGACCAATCCTTTTAAGGATTTCAAATGGTCCTACATACCTTGGTGCTAACTTACCTTTCTTTCCAAAACGTATCACGCCTTTCCAAGGCGACACTTTCAGTAACACTTGATCCCCAACCTCAAACTCTAGTGGCTTGCGCCTATTATCAGCGTAGCTCTTTTGACGATTTCTCGCTGCTTTAAGCTTTTCCTTTATCAAGACTACCTTATTAGTCATCTCTTGCACCAATTCCGGTCCAATCAGCCTGCTTTCTCCAATTTCAGCCCACAGAATGGGCGTCCTACATTTCCTTCCATATAGTGCTTCAGACGGAGCACATCAAATAATCGAATGATAACTATTATTATAAGAAAATTCAGCTAACGGTGGGTGGACATCCCAACTGCCACCAAAGTTGATCACACACTCTTAACATATCCTCCAATGTCTGAATCATTCACTCACTTTGTCCATCCATCTGAGGATGATGAGCCGCACTCATATCTAAACGTGTCCCTAAAGCTTTCTGTAATGTTTGCCTGAAACGTGATGTAAACTGTCCATCTCGATCCAAAATAATTGACACAGGCACTCCATGTCGTGCGACGATATCATCAATGTACAACCTTACCAACTTCTCCATATTGTAATCCCCACGCGTTGCTAGAAAATAAGCTGACTTGGTCAGTCTGTCGACTACTACCCATATAGTATCATGCCCACTCTTCGTCCTAGGTAACTTCGTGATAAAATCCATAGTTATTCTATCCTATTTCCACTCAGGTATCTCTAGTTGCTGCAATAAACCCAAAGGTCTTTGATGTTTCAGACTTCACCTTTAAACAAGTCAGACAATTGTTAACATACGTAGTAATATCCTTCTTCATACATGGCCACCATACATATCTATACGATCATAGTATGTCTTATCCGCTCCCGGATGTACCAAGTACCTCGATGCATGAGCCTCGTCCATAATTAATATCCTTACATCACATATTAATGGAAACCCATATAAAATACATACCTCCATCTTCCTTTCTTTCCATTAGTTGGTCCAGGTAACGCAGCATTTCTGCTATCGCGTTCTCTACCTTGGACGCCTCACGCGGAGCAGCCAATCTCTTGTCCTTAACACTTGGCTAATAGTCATGGACATTATGCATACTCGTCTTGGTTTCACTCTCTCCTTTCTACTTAATGCTTCAGCCACTACATTCTCCTTTCTCAGATGGTAATGAATCTCACTGTCGAAATCACTAAACAATTCAATCCATCTTCGTTGACACATATTTAACTCTTTCTGGTCAAATATATGTTGTAGACTTTTATGATCCGTGTAGATAACACTTTTTGTCCTGTACAAGTAATGCCTCCAGGTCTTAAGAGCAAACACTACTGCTCCCAATTCTAGGTCATGTGTTGTATAATTTTTCTCATGAATCTTCAATTGTCATGATGCATATGCGATTACCTTACCTCTTTGCATGAGTACACAACTTAATCCTTGATTTGACGCGTCGCAGTAAACTACAAAGTCTTCTGGTCTTTCAGGCAATGACAATATTGGTGTGTTACATAAATTGTCCTTAAAAGTCTGAAAAGCTTCTTCTTTTTCCCTGTCCCACTTATACTTCTGATTCTTCTGCGTTTGTGAAGCAAGGGGTTTAGCAATCTTAGAAAAATTCACAATGAAACACCGATAGTAACCTGTCAATCTTTGAGATGATCGTATCTCAAATGGTGTCTTAGACACTTTCAATTCTTCATTGCTTCTATCTTACTTGATTCTATGTGAACATCATTGCTGTTAACCATGTGTCCGAGAAAATTGTAACACCCTCAAATCTGAGTATGCAGCGGAATGTTGAATATCCGAGGCATTACATTATTGGGTCAATAGCACAAGAT
>BQNB010129835.1:0-19047 GCA_026074375.1 Tanacetum coccineum | reverse complement strand
AAACCCTAGTTGGGCAGATACTTGTCGACCAACGATTCATCTCCGTGACCATGAGCCGAAGACTGCGAATGAGCTACAAAAAAATGGGGGGGGGGACGTTAAAACAAAAAGATAGAACGAAGACCACGTGTTAGAAGAGAGAAACATACCATCAAGATGAGGAGAAACTTGGGTGTTATCATGCTGACGAGGAGGCGAGGGTTGATTAACCTCAACCGAAGGAGTAGACATACGGGTGTTGTCACTCAAGTCAACGACCGCCTTCTTAACATCCGAAACAACCTTAGCAACCTCCGGAGTAGCAACAGCAGCTGTCTTAACAATCTCAGGAATGGCTTGACGAGGAGTGACCGACAAAGTCCTTTCAGACCAAGATTGAACCGAATCATCCTTCTTCTGAATTTTTCGTTTCTTCCTTGAACCCCCTACACCTCCAGCATCGGCTCCAGCACGCTTAGCCTTCGCTTTAGCAAGGTTCCGTCGCTTTTTTTTCTCCCTAGCAGCGGCTACCTTTGCATCGGGCTTCTCCAGATTCTTTTGAGCTGCAGTCAGCTCTAGAAGCTTAGTTCCCACCGGCAGAGGGGGCGTAACCCTAGGTTTGGGACGCTGCTCCTTAGGGGTAGGATCCCCCTACTGACGATGATCCCAGTCCAGGATGGAAGCTTCAAGAAATTGTCCATATCGATCACTGCGAAAAGGAAAGAAAGTGTAACAAAGTAAGAAAGTGTAACAAAGTAAGAAAGTACAAAATAGCAAGCAAAAAGAAAAAAATATAACCCCACCCTAAGTTACCATTTTTGCCTTTGTCTTTGATATCGTAGCATAGCTCTGGATGCCGGCAAGCCGTGGTCAATCCGCACACGTATAACAAATGTCGAGGAGGAGGCCGAAGAGGTACCAGAAATTCGGATATCCTGGTAACATCGGTTTCATCATAGTTTGCCAGAAAATCATCATGTAAATTGGTATCACCGTGCCTCCAGGGCATGGCATCCGGAATAGCACGTCGGTCTATCACGAAGAACTTCTTTTTCCAACCTTTCAGGCTCGTAGTGACTTCCTTGAAACACTTTTGGGCCCGACCCTCGGTCTTGTTCTTAAAAGAAAACCAGTGACCCTGCTTGCAGAGTTTATAGAATACCCAAAATAAAGAAACGGTAGGCCAAATACCCAGGCTTATACAACGGATCTCGAACAGAATCACCCTATTAACACCGAATGGCACTAACTGAGAAACGTGCACCTCGAAATGCTTTATCACGGCAAGGAAAAAAGAGGAGAACGGAACCCTTAAACCGCCCGTCTCAAACTGTTCAATATAAAGCCCTATGTATCGCGAGGGAAGCCTATTCATCATTATACCTGGGGGAGGAAGACGGGGATGCAAATCCTCAAGAATAGCATACTCATCGACAGCTGTTTTCAACTCGTCCAAAGTTAGGTCAGAAGTGATAACGTGCATATCAAACTTAGGGAGGACCACAGCTTTAGAGCGTTCCAGAGCCATTTCATCAGGTTCACTAATAGACATACCCTCCCAAAATAGAAACCAAGCAGAAAAAGGAACAAATAAAACACGCACGTTGATGATGTCGAAAGAAAGAAGAAAGGCAGAGTGAGCAGATCAAATCTAAGGTATGTATGTGTGTATGCGTGTGAAGAAAATGAAGTATATATATAGGGTTGAACCTGCCTCGAAATACGAGAGGGCACATCGCTTCAGAAAGCAATCTCAACCGTCCACCTTAATGGATTCAAGACGCGTGTCAATAGGCGAGAAAAAAGATAAGAAAAGCCCATGGGCCGACGTTAGCCCAGGCCCAGAGAAAAGCCCAGAAGACAACGAAAAACCCCTCGACACACCAACGGCCGCGCACGAGCAGTTCGGCCAACGCACAAGTAAGTCGAAAGTGTTGACCTTTTATTTCTTGTTTCATCACATTTGTGTATTGTATCACAAGTTCTCAACTGATAACACAATACTGAGGGGACATGTTCGTGTATGTTTCGGACACGTTGTGCCGGACATCAACATATGCCGGATTGTACATGCCGGACCAAATGATCAGATAGTAAATAACGACACACTAGGAAAGTGACACGGCATGGCCAGAAGACGACACGGGAAGTGCGCTGAGCTGCGAGTTGTCCTCATCCTAAAAGCCAAGTCTCACTTTGTCCCTGGCATACTGGGCCGAGGGTCCCTCTCGTGTGTCAGACGTACGTCAGGTGTCAGGTCAACGGCTAATGACGTCGCCTATCAGGTACAACTTTGGGTAGTATAAATACCCAAAGTCATTTCACTATTTCAAGACGTTTTTCTCTTACATTACTCTCTGAAAATACTATTCCAATTGTATTAGACCAACTTCTCATTCTCACGCCGGAGTTTGGTCCTGGGGTCACACTTGGGGCGAGACTAATGCGTGTTGTTTCATTGTGTGTAGGTAGCATACTCTCCTGCTGATTGGAAGGTACTCCGGAAGATACCCCGGTACACCGAAGGTCACCATATCAAGATTTTACTTCAACAAATTTGTACTCCGGAAGATACCCTAGTACACCGAAGGTCACCATATCAAGATTTTACTTCAACATTCAACAATGTGGTATGAAAAATATTTACAAAGTTTTGTGTTTTTAAATGTTTTATGGCCATTAATTTTGATTTTTGTATTTAATTAAATGAGGATTGTACTTGCCACCTCAAACAGACCAACATATATCAATGGTTGATCTGTATATTGATTTTGAAGTATATCATGTGAATATATTTATGTTGGCTGATCTTCTTCATCTTTATCATCCTCAACTCTTTGCCTAAGGAAAAAGATGTGGTTCAAGAATAAAGTGAAAATGTTAGTACTGCCACTACAATGGTTAGTACTGCTACTACAATAGTTGTTGCTACACCTGCAATAACTACACCACCATAGCAAAGAGCTAATGTATTGCTTTCAAAGAACCGTTGAATCCACTGTAACAAACTCCCTTTCTCAAAGTCCAAAGACAAAGTGAAATGCAATATATTGAACCTGAAAGCCATTAATGAAGAAAGATCAAATAGCACTTGATGAAGAGCTTGCAAGAGAGATTGAAGCTGAAGAGCAAGCAGAGTTTGAAAGAATTCAAAAAGAGAGTGTTGCACAAGAAGAAGCTAGCAGAGCAGCTATTTATGAAGAATGGGATAATGAGCAAGCCATGATGGAGGCAGATTATGAGTTAGCTACAAATCTATAAGAAAATGAAAGAGAAGCCATGTCCATTAAAGAAAAATCAAGAAGGCTAGCAGAACTTATTAGAGAAAGAAAGAAGTTCTTTCCAGCACAAAGAGCAGAAGCTATAAGGAATAAACCTCCTACTAAAACTCAAAGAAGAAATCAGATGATACAGTATCTGAAGAACATGGCAGGCTACTCACATGCACAATTAAAGGATAAAATCTTTGATGAAGTTCAGAAGCTTTTTGAAAAGCATATGAAGTGGATAAATAACTTTGTTCCCATGGAAGAAGATCTTTCTTTAGAAAAGGTACAACAGGAAGAAAGTAGTGAAAAGAAAGCTGAAGGCAACAGCAAAAAGAAATCAATTGGTAGGAAAAGAGCAAAGGATAAGCAAGAACAAGAATCTTCCAAAAGGCAAAGAGTTGAGGATGATAAAGATGAAGAAGAGCTTAAGAAATTCTTTGAGCTTGCTAAAGAAGAAGACATAGCAATCAATGATATACCTCTAGCTACCAAAGTACCAGTTGTAGGTTTTCAGATTCACACAAGAGGTAAGCCAGGGTATTATGAAATATTTAGAGCTGATGGAAGTTCAAAGCTATACCATGTGTTCAGCCAACTGCTTAGTGAATTTGACAGAGAAGACTTAGTAAATTTATGGAAGTTAGTTAAAGCTAAGCATGGGGATAACAGGCCAGAGGAAGATTTTGAAAGGGTTGTTTATGGCGGTTGATTTAAGAGTTATGTTTGAATCTGAAGTGAAGTATGGAGATCTCTACAAGGATACAAGGTGACAGTTTAGAAGTTATATGATTCCTGTGGAGTGCACTTTGTAAGGTTTAAACATTTACATGTCTTTATGTTGGTTGAAAAGAGATATCCCCTTACACCAATAACAATCACAAACATGCTGAACAAGAAGCTTCAAGCAGATCAGTGGAATGAGATGGTTTATCAACTACTCAAGCTCATGGTAAAGCAGCAAAATGGTCAATGAAGTGTTTGGAAGCATCCTCCTGGTGATGGTAAAGACTTTGAATGAAACTTGAAGATTCAGAAGATGAACATCAAGTTTAGGGGAGGATTGTTGGGATTAAAAGGCTTCTTGAAGTTACTACTGCTCAGGTGAATGTTACTGCTGTTAAGCAAATACTCTAAGTAGTTAAGACTGTTAGTGGAAAGTTAATACTGTCAGTACAATGTTAGTACTGTTAGTGATCTTATTGAAATATATGCTAAGTAGTTAGTGCTGCTAGTAGTAAAGTTAAGACTGCTAGTACACAGTTACTACTGTTAGTATATATTAGTACTGCTAGTACTAAAGTTACTACTGCTTATGTTTATTAGTACTGCTGGTACAAAAGTTAATGCTGCTGGATTACAACTGCTAGAAGAGTTACTACTGTCAGAAGGATAAAGACAAGTAAAGAGATAAGGATTGTTTGGAGAACAAGAATACTTACGAAGATAAGTATTAGTTATTTGTAAAGAAGATATGTATAATGTATTTGTTTAAGAGATTAAGTTTGCTTTTAGAAAAGATCATGATATCTTAGGAAAGTATTGTAAGCCTTGTAGGACTCCTTGGTGTTTTAAAGGAGGTCCTAGGGTATAGAATTAATTGTATCAAAAACGAGTTATTGTCATAGCTTCAAGGTTGTAAACCCTAACACTGTCAAAGAGTGTTCGTATTAATATATTGGAGCTTATTGTTTTGGTAATATTTCTGTGTGTTAAACATTCATTATTGTTATTCTTCTTAGTGATATAAACTAGATTCCGCATAGTTTATATCATACACTCAAAGTTTCAATCTTAGTGCCTTTGGATTTATCCAATGATACTAAACCTTACATCAAGCTAAGGAGTTTAAGATCTGTTTATTGGGATCAACAAGTGTCTCTACGACTACTGTGGTAACGCCTTAAATCGTCTGAGTGTACGGATACACTCTTCCCCTTGTCACCGAGCCTGTGGAACACAACACACCCTTCTCCAACCTTTTGAACACCGCTTTCCTTTCCAGACCCTTTTTCTTAGGTGACTCGGAGCGGCCACGCTTTGGCACAGGACTTCCGGATCTGCTGTGAACATACCTTGGTCCGAGCCTTTCTTTGAGGTCCCTTCTTCTGATTGGTGTTCCCGACTCGAAATGATGTGAGGCCTTCTCAAAGCTGAGATGAGCTTTTATTGCTTTGAGTTTTTCTTGTTGCACCTTCTCTTGGTGCACTTTTTCAGCTATGATTTGTAGAATCTGATGGTAGTTCCTGTCGTAGTATTCCCGCAGGGCTTCATCAGAAATAGACCTGCCTGGATCCTGCGGAATTGGCTCCTTTCCTAGCGCATTCTTTACGATGGACGTGGGCTGGCTAAGGGGAGTTTGTTCTTTAGTGTTCATGGCGAGTATGTTAGGAAACGCGGTTGTATTCGCGGTCCCACGGATGGCGCCAACTTGTTAGTACAAAATATGTTACGGGTTGAAATGATAGGTTTGGATGGTTGTTGAACTAGGCCCAAGTGTGAGATCTTGTACTAAATCAAGTAATGAGATGATTTCCTGCACAATTAAAGATAAATCGTTAGTCTTATCGTAGGGACGGACTCCGCGATTGAACTCCGGCGTAAGAGTAAGTAAACATGTTTGTCAAAGAATGTCAGAGTATGTGTGTGTTAAATGTGGTCAGAAGATCATACCATGTGGGGTGTCAGAGTACCCCTTTTTATAGGTGAGCCCAACATTAGGTTTTCCTAATATTTCGCTCGTTTCTGTTAGTGGGCCGAAGTGAGACCCTCTGGAAGCCTTTCGTCCGTCTAGCTGTCTCCGGACCGTAGCCAGTTGGTCTAGGCTTAGTTTTAGTCCATTGTGCCTTGTGATTGTTTTATTGGGCTTGGGCCCTATGCATGACTTATGTAGTCCAGACCCAAAGGCCTGCTACACATGTTATATGTCATCAACTTGCATCTCACAAAAGTTTTGTGCAATCTCGTCCATTGATTATATTGACCTTTTATAACACATTGATTCTCATTCAACGACTGTAATCTTGCTTCTTTATCTAACATAACACACAATTAGGGGTGCTATCACGTCGGGTTATCGGGTCTTATCGGGTCGGGTTGAGTCGGGTTTTGATTTTTAAAAATTCACCCGCAACCCGACCCGATAATGAATCGGGTTATTGGGTTCGGGTGAGATTCGAGTCGGGTTGTGTCAGGTCGGGTGGTTCGAGTTATCGAGTTATCTAATAAATCAACTCTTTATAAATGAATATGTTCACAATTTATTTATTCCTTGTAGACTTGTAGCAAAATAAAATCTTAGTACTAGTAGAACAAGTAGGCCATAAAGAAAGGAATTAAGCCTCTTTTTTTTATATTTTTTCTAATAGAAAATTATGGCGTTTAAAACATCAGTAGCCAAAAAATAATATTGTTCTATTAGAAATCTATAGTGTTTAAAACGTCCAAAAATAATTCAATATAACAGTAGACAACATAAGTGGACACTAAATCGAGTTAACAGAGTGTGAAAAAAACAACATTGCTACCATTTTAAAATTGTTTCAGTAGGCAATTTCTACTAAAAAGAAAATTATAAAATATATTTCGGGTCTTATCGGGTTGACCCGATAAGATATATATTTTAACCCTAACCCGACCCGATAACATTATCAGGTTATCGGGTTGGAGTCAAAACAACCCGACAAGAATTTTTAACCCGATTAAACTGTTTGAATTTCAAAAGTGGAGAGGCCATGGCGATTTCAAAAGATTCTCTTCATTTGATCGATCTTCTTTAGCCTGTTTGATTATCATTCATCAAATAACGCTCGATTTAAGTGATCTAATCTTGATTAATGCTCCCTTAATTCATAGATCAGATTCGACGTATTTTTTAGGGTTAGGGTTTCGGATTTTTCGATCCTCTAATTCTGATTGAATATCATTCGTTTGATTTTTGAGTTTTTAGGGTTGGTTCTTTTTGATCGGGTCCTTAATTTTTCTTTATTTGATTCGACATAATCATTAGGTTTTTGGGTGTTCGATTACTGTTCCATTGGTTTCAAGATAATTTTCCTTTTTTCTTATGGCGGCTAGGGCTCGCAGTAACGTCGACCACACACGGTTGATCTCCAAATCTATTTTTGTTACGAATTTCCCGGACAACACTACATCTAAAGATCTATGGGAGGTGTGTAAAGGTTATGGGACTGTTGTTGATGTTTTCATTCCTGATCGCAAATCGAAAGCGGGGAAAAGGTTTGCGTTTGTTCGATTTATTAAGGTTGATAATGTTGATCGACTTGTGGGTAACCTGTGCACTTTATGGATTGGCCGCATGCATTTACACGCAAATGTTGCTCGGTTTGATCGTCCTCCAATCCACTCCTCTCGGCCAAATATTTCAACTAGACCTGCTGCTAATGGGGCTTCTTCATTTGCTTCGGTTTTAAAAGGTAACCCTAATATTTTAATAATATTGCTCGGTCCTGCCATGGTCTGTGGTTGATGAATGTGTGGTGGAACGTGACCTGATAATTTTATTATGGTGGATAGTCAAGGATTTTTCTTCAATTAATAACTTACGCGTTCTTTTATCGAATGAGGGTTTTCCATCATGTGTGGCTTGGTATTTGGTGCCTATAGGTTATGATTGAGCTGACATCGGTCCAGACCAAAATGAGATTTATGAAACATGTTGGTGTTGCGTCTTGGTTTAGTCAATTATGTAAGGCCCAGCCGGATTTTGTATCTAGGGGATTGATATAGAGGGAGTCCCTCTACACGCCTGGTCGCGACCTACTTTCTCTAAGATTGGGTCCCGTTGGGGTGAGGTGATAGAACTTGAAGATAACAAGGAGGATTGTTTTGCTCGTAAACGTATCTGTATTAAGACGAAACTTGAGGACAATATTCTTGAGAAATTCAAGATTATTGTTCGAGGCAAAATTTTTGTTATAAGAGCTAAGGAGTTATTCGTCTGGTCTCCGACGTTTAATGATAATAAGGAAGTTGATGATTATTCTGAGGACGATTCCGTTAACGGTGCTGAAGAGATAAATGGTGACATTAGTAAGCAGATGAATTTGGACGACGAAACTGATATTGAAGGTGTGTCTGATACAGTTTTTGATGATAAGGCTGATTCTTTGGGGCATGAACATACTCAGAATCTGTCACCCAACGAGAAGGAGAATTCTAGCGATCCATTTAACTTTACATCTTCTTAATAAACTGTAAAGGGCGAGGCAAATTCTGGTTTGGATTCACGTATTCTTTTCCCGCCTGGTTTTACACCCTGAAAGAGATTCAAATGTTGAGAACAGGAGGTGGTCAAGGTATGGAAAATTCTTTGTCTAAACGTCGCTGGGAAGGTCTCAGTTCTCGCGTTTTGGAGGATGCTCAACCCCTTAATGAACATGCTTCCCCTAGTATCGATTCCACAAAAAAGCAGGTGGCTCGATATTGGAGGTTATAGATGATATGATTAAAGTTGGCCAATCTATAGGGTTCACTATGGAAGGATGTATGAATGACATGTAGAAAATTATTGGAGCTCACGGTGGTTTCAAATGAATTGTTTATCTTTAAACGTTCAAGGCCTAGGATCCAAGGCTAAGAAAGATTGGATTAAGGAGTTAAACAATAAACACAAGGTGAATTTCCTTTCTGTTCAAGAAACCAAGTTGGATTGTATTTCTGATATGGATGTTAAAGTGTTATGGGGTAACTATAAGTTCGAGTATACTATTAGCGAAGCAGTTGGGAATTCTGGTGGTATTTTATGTGTATGGGATCCAAGTGTTTTCCGTAAAGAGCATCATGTTGTCTCGGACAATTTTGTTGCTTTATATGGGTCATGGGTTTCTAATCAGGCGAAGTTACTTGTGGTGTCTATATATGCCCCTCAGTCTATCACTAGCAAGCGTTCGCTATGGAGCTACATTTCGTCCCTTATCAGCCGTTGGGATGGTCATTGTATGGTTATGGGCGATTTTAATGAAGTTAGATGCATGGAGGATCGTTTGGGTTCAGTGTACAATGCGCAAGGTGCTAATGAATTTAATAGTTTTATATCAAACTCGGGGCTCGTTGAAATCCAATTGGAAGGGTACTCTTTTACTTGGTCTCTTCAGTCGGCTAAGAAGATGAGTAAATTAGATCGTTTTTTTGTTTCGGATGGTTTACTCTCTTTATTCCCTCATCTTTCGGGTATTTGTCTTGATAGGCACCTCTCGGATCATAGACCAATCTTACTTCGGGAAGTGGTCACTGATTATGGGCCTTCCCCTTTTCGGGTTTACCACTCTTGGTTTAGTTTACAGGGCTTCGATCAAATGGTGTTGGAAACTTGGAATAATATTGATCTTGATGATAAAAATAAGATGGTTCGATTCAAGAAGAAATTACAAATCCTGAAAAAGGAGATACGTTCATGGGTTAATGATTGCAAAAAGAATCAATCTGGTCGTCTTGTGGATCTCCGTTCCAAGCTGTGTCATATTGACAAAGTTATTGATCAAGGGGGCGTAAATGATGATATTCTTCTGACGCGGTTAGATTTATTAAAAAAATACATGATATTAAGTCTTCCGACGCTCGTGACTATATGCAAAAGGCTAAGATTCAGTGGGCTATTGAGGGCGATGAAAACTCAAAAAAGGGTGTAGCTTATTTTTTAGTTAATTACTTTTTAAATTCAGTCAAATTCTGTTTGTTTTAGGCTTATTTTACACTTACTCAAGCCCTTTGTACTGACCATTTTAATCTTTAATGAATGTTGAAAATTTTTGAGAATTTATACCCGTTTTTGAGTCTCCATTGTTAAACGGCTTAAATCACTTTTATATATGTTAAACAAGCTCCTATAAGCTCTTATAGAAGCTTATTAAGCTTATAAAACTTAAACTCTTCATAGTTTATAGTTTTATAAGTTTTTGTTTAAAAAAATCAAGAATAAGCCATTTGGAAGATAAGCTAAACTTGGAAGAGCTTATTGGCTTATTCACTGGCTTATTTATAAGCCAGAGCTTGTAGCTGAAAGCCCTTGAGGGGTAACAAGGTCCTTGTAAAAGCTTGGACAAAAGTAAGTACATTTTTCTCTTTTAAAGTCTCAATTTTTAGATTTTCTTAGCTTATTATGTTTTAGCTCTTTAGAGTGCTTATTCCCAGCTTATTTTTGTTCATTAAGGTTATTTAATGCTTATTTGTCCTTTGCCTTTTAGAATTGTAAGTTAAAACAGCCTTTTAAAGTATTAAAATCCATTTTAAGAAATTAAAGGGGTGTTTGGGATAACTTATAAAACGGGTCAAAATGGTTGTGGTATGGGTTATGGTCATTGAAATAGGTTTAGTTTAGATTAATAAGCTTATTTAAACTGTTTTCAAAAGTTTTAAAGGTTCAACATTGTTTTTCAAAGTTTTTAAAACCATTTTTGAAACTGTTAGATTTTTAACAACACCACAAGTGCTTATTTAGTTAAGCACTTGTGGTTTGAGTTTGAGTATCAAAAAAGAGTGTATTTCTGTGTGTGTTAAACAAGTTGCAAACACTCTTTGTCTTTTGACTTTGTAAGTCAAAAATCACCAAGTTTTTTTGTAACAGTTTTAAAAAGACAAAAGCCCTTTTTCACCTTCAAAATTCAGCAAGCTAAAATGATTTTTAAAAGTTAAAAATTGATGCACAAGTCCCTTTCATAGGGCACTCAATCTGTTTTAGCTTATTTGTTGGTTTAGAGCTTATTTGACAGCTTTTAATAAGCTGTCAAATAAGCCCTTGAAATCTGCCTTAAAGCTCCCCTGGTGCAAAGGGGAGACTTTAGGCTTATTTTTCTTAGCCATTAAGAGCATTTAAGCCCAAGTCCTTGGCTTATTTTAAGAGCTTATAACCTCTTGTTTAAGCTCCTTGAATTTCAGCTCTTAAAGAGCTTATTTGATGGCTTATTTTTAAGCCTCAAACTTGCCTTTCACTGTTTTTGAATGCCTTAGGTGTAGGGACTGCTTATTTTTCTTTATGCTTATTTAGCTTATGTCACTAGCTTATTTTAGCTCTTAATAGCTTTTTAGAGTAGTATAAATAGTTGTTTAGCTTATTGAGCCTCTTTCCTAGCTTATTTGTCCACACAAGTTAAGCATTTTTGCCTTTAAGCTTTGTTTAGCTTTCCTGTCAAGCATAAGCTCTTCACAAAATCACCGTCTTCTATTTAGCCTGAGCTTTAAGCCCTTTTTAAGCTTACTTAGATATAGTTTAGGCATCACTTTAGCGTATATATTCCTTTAACTTAGCTATTCAATCTCAAGTTCAAAAAGACTTAAGCTTTTTCCTGGGCCTTTAAGCCCTTTAAGCTAAGACAGCCACCCATAATCTTATTTTTAAGCTTATTCAGGGCTTTTCGTACAAATTGTAGAAGAACAAAGTTGTAAAGAGCCCCCACGACTTTAACAACTTTGCTTCTTTGAGTTTTCGAGAAAGAAAAAAAAAGGGAAAAGACATTCTCCTGGGTGAGCAAGACCTCGAACCCGGGACCAAAACGATACGATCCCCCCCTAATACACACTCTTAACCACTGCGCCCATGGGGTCTTTTTTCGTCAAAGAAAAGACACAAGGGCATAGATTATATAAGGTGTTTTGGCTTATAAGTAAAATAAGCTGTGAATCAGCTTAACGGGCTTATTCCTTAAGCCAATTTCGTGTTTCTTATTTTTCGTAGAATGTCATGAGTGGTCTATTATTTTTTTGTAAATTTTCAGAATTTTTTCCGAAGTCATTTAATATTTTTTTATAATTTAATTCGTTAAAAGTTTATTTAATTCATAAAAAATACAAAAATTTTAACAAAAAAAAAATATTTTACTTTTTATGAAAATTTTCTTATTGTCATAAGTTTGTAGGAAAAAAAAAATATAAAAAATCTTCGGTAGGGTCATTTTTAACAACTTTTTTACTTTTAAAGAGCGGTCCCCCGGGTGCGGGATTTGTTTAGACTCGTTTTTTGGTCAAACTAACTCCTTTTTTGGTCTAGTCTTTTTTCATTCTTCGTTAATTGGAACCTATAGTAGTTTAGAAGCAAAATTTCTTCGGTAGGGTTATTTTTTAAAGATTTTAGTTTTTCCCCCTTTGTTTCGGGATTCGGGCTCATCGTTTCTAGTTTAATTTGTAATTTTTTTTCATAGGGTTTTTTCTTAAACGTTTTAGTTTGTCATTATCTAATTTGACTTTTTCAACTTCTCAAATTAAAATTCCTCTACCTTCAAACTCAAATCATCGATTGTATCGATTTCCATTCCAAAAGCCCATCGTTGGGGATAAACGACCGGAACAATTCTATAACTATTTCTCGGTTATATTATGATTGTTGTTTTTAGACTAATAATATTTATTTTTTATTATATATTATATATTACATAGTTTAAAATCAACCAATCAAATCTTTGGCGTCCGATGCCCCCCGGGGAGCCTGAGAAACCGTTTATCGTGTACGTATGATCAATTGTGTTTGAAACTACTGTGAAACAATTCTTTTATTATAAAAATATAAAAAAGTACAAAAATATTTTTCATTTTCTTTTAGTATAATTATCATATAAAAACAAAAGAAAAACCAAAAATATAAAAACATTGTCCATAAAAAAAAGAAATAAAATTCACAAATTGGTAAAAATACCAAAATATAATATTCTCAATTGAGGTATTATCATAATAACTTCCGGTGAACTTGTTGGTTCCCAACTCGAACAAAAGATTTAAAAACTTGCCATTTGTGTCTCTTACGACGTACGGCTCACCTTGAAAAGTTAAACAAACTATAAAGTGGGTATAAGGAGGGTTGTTCCGAGGAACTACGACCCGAAAGGAGAAATAAGCTTCGCGCTATTCCTACTCCTCCGCTCGCTTGTGCGTTTTTCATTTTGAGAGCTACCGTGAAGTAAGTAGATTATTTGGTTGAAGTTGTCTTATCTCATTGTCCGTTAAAATCAATTGTGAATAAATCATTGAAAAACCAAAAAAAATAAATTAGTGTAAATTTTCTTTTTATTTCTGTTTTGTGCATGCGCACTCGTTCTCAAGCCCGTAAACGTCGACAACAACAAGTCCGACAAACTTCTGTTGAATCACCCAATCTTGAGAAACCAAATAACAATCAAGAAACTTTCAATCCTCCCATAGTTACGATGGACGATAATCGTACTATGGCGCAATTGCTCGAAGCACCCACCGAGGGTTACGAGGATGCGATCGTTGTTCCCGAAATTACCGCGAACAACTTTGAGATCAAGCATGGTTTACTTAATCTAGTTCAAAACAAGCAATTTTTTGGACATGATAAAGAAGACCCACATGCTCACATCCGATATTTCAACAAGATCACTTCTACGATGAAGTTCTCGAACGTCCCGAGTACGTCGGTTAAGCTTATGCTTTTCCCATTTTCCCTCGAGGGAGCAGCCCGGATTTGGCTTGACAAAGAACCCCCTCGATCGATTCTTACATGGGATGATCTTGTGTCGAAATTCATTAACAAATTCTTCCCTCCTTCTAAAACGACAAATCTTAGAAAATATCACGAGATTTCAACAAAAATTTGATGAAAGTTTTTCGAGGCTTGGGACCGATTCAATGATACTTATTAGGGGATGCCTCGCTTCATGGGTTTTCAGAATGCATCAATCGATTCAGTCTATATTGCCTAAATTCAAATGATCAATGATTCATTGAACTCCGGCTGAGGGTGGTAATTTTTTGGACAAAATGCCTCGAGAATGCCTAAAAATCATCGAGAGCTAGTTCTAAGTTCGTCAATCACGAAGCAATGCATTGTTTCAAAAGTGAGTACGTGCTCTTCTACCCAGCTGTTTCATTCCGAGTTGCTGAGCTAAGAAATATGGTTTAGAGCATTGATTCTCTGATAAGAAAAAAAACCAAACTCCAGCTCCGCTTTCGTAAGGACGATCGGAGCCAAAGTTGTGTAACTTGGGGGTGGTCATTCTTACCCAAAATTGTACAGCCACCAATGGACTATCGTGGACAATATCATGATTACGTGTCACAAGCAGCCGCCAGTTAACTACAACCAAAGGGAAAATGCCTGTTACCGACATCAGATGATGCTAACAAATTCGACACCTCTTCCTTGGTTTTACTCCTATGCAAAAACCATCAAAACATCCAAAATCGGGGGATATCATTTTCAACAAAGCGGGGAGTAGCATATTTGAAACCAATGAATAGGTTGTATTTTCAATCAAGGACAAGTTTACCACCTCAGATTAATCAACCCCCGACTTACAAGCTCCACCATACCAAGCTACCGCCTCCAGCTCATCCAACACCAGTGTGTCTAAAGTCCGTTTTGATCAACTACGTCAAAGCTTATGACGCGGTTATTGCAAAATATGCAAATCAAATGGCAAATATAACGGACCTGATCACCAAATTTGTGATTAGTTAATACTGCTTATACTTCGGTGCTCGGGGTTCTCTTCCAAGAAACACCTTTGCTAACCCAAAGGTGATGTGAAGCAATCACTACCCGAAGCGGTGTTCCTATTAATGGACCTCAAACTTCTTCTCCTCTAAAGAGACGGGAAAATGAATCCCGAGGTGACAAGGGTTAACGGTGCAACCATGCACCGAAAAATTCACACTTCAGGTGATCCAAACTAATGACCAAAGTGGGGAGCCAGTTGTTGTTCTCAAAGACTAACACCCCTACCTTATCCTTCAAGGGCCAATCATAGAAAGTTCCGTAAAAAAGACGATTTCTTTTAGCTTCAAAATTTATTGGGAGATTTTCGGAATCTCCATTTCGAGCTAAGTTTCGCGGATTGCTCTCTTCACATTGCCCAAATTTGCACCAATGTTTTAGAAAGCTCCTCAATGCAAGGATAAGATCATGAGTTTACAAAGACACGGTCGGTTAAACGAGAAATGCTCGGCGTTATCCTAAAAATTTTTCGCCGAGAAACTTGGGGACCCCGGCGTGTCATCTCTATACAGTGTGATTTTCCAGAGATGATTGAATGCTTAGCCTCTAGACAATCTCGGTGCATAGCATCAACTAATGGCCTCTCTCCAATTGAAAGAACTTAGTCTCCCAGCTTTGACCGAACCCGAATGATAACGTAAACTTGCTGGACGAACGATTTCTACTCCAACCGGCATCGCCGAGGATGTTTTCGTGAAAGTTGGAACGTTCTTCTTTCCTGCCGATTTTGTGGTCGTTGATTACGTTGCCGACAATTTTTTATGTTTTTGATTTTTCTATTTTTTTTATCTTTTACTTATACTAAAAAGAAAAGGAAAATATTTTTTTACTTTTTATATTTTTGATTTTTTTTTTTGGATTTTTGAATTTTAAAACAAGAATGAAACTTTCGAGGACGAAAGGATCTTCAAACCAAATCAACAAACACAAAACGTAGGAATCGTAAACACTAGTCCCCGGCAGCGGCGCCAAAAACTGATTCGTAGTTTTACGTACCTATAAAATATATAATAAAAATACTACTTAGGTAAATTCCAACTATTCACCTTTAACTAAGGTAAAAAGTTAAAACTTACAAAAATAATATAATATATATAATATACGTATGTTTAACCGGGCAAGTATGATCACCCGGGTCGTTTCCCCAATGACTAGTGAAATTGAAACCACGTTTTAAGTTCGGATCCTGATTTAAATGAACAAATTGATGATTTGGTTTTTAGAAATTAAAGCCCTAATTTTAAACTTTTAATTAAAAACTAATTAAACTAATTAAAACTTAACCCTAACTATTAATTAAAACTTAATGAACTAATTAAAAACTAATTTAAGGACTAATTGTGCAAATACCTAAGAAACTAACGGAGGAACTAACAAGCTGACGGAGGGACTAACTGGCAAACAACTAATATCGAAAAGTTACACTTTCTACCCTGATAATCTACCCCGATAACAAGCTAAGGCCCGAATTAAGGTGAAATTTGAAAAGTGCTTATTATGAAAAACTCAAAGAAGCAAAGTTGTAGAGGAAACTAGTGGGAACAAAATTAATAAAAGCTACTAGGACTGAAAATCTCAAATAAGCTTAATAAGAGCTTATTTCTAAACTGATTACAGAAAGTAGGGCTTATCCCTTGGTTTTAGAAAATAAGCTATAAAAAACTCAAAACTAGATCAAAATGAAAAAGGAAAGAAGTTCTGAAAATCACTAATAAGCTCAATAAGAGCTTATTAAGCAGCTGACCTCAGAAAGTAGGGCTTAACCCTTGGTTTTAGAAAATTAGCTATAAAAAACTTAATACTAGATAAAAATGCAAAAGGAAAGGAGTTCTAAAGAGCTTATGATGCGATTAATCTATAAATGAAAAGAAATTAAAGCTTAAACTACTTTTATGCTACTGAAATTGATCAAGAAATACGCAAACTCAGGAAATAAGCAAAGTAACTCAAAATCCAAGTAAGCTAGAAACTTTAATAAGCTAAACTAGACTCTGAAACTTAAAGAACTTATCAATCTACTTATTATCCATCTAAATAAGCTATAAAATCTAGACTTAAAGGCTGATTTAACAAATTTAGACTCGGCTTAGGTTCCTACTGTTTTTGGAATTTTAAAGCTTTTTGTGACTTTTAACAGCTAAATTAAACTAAGGAAATAAGCTAGAAACTTCAAATAAAGACTTAAAATGTATTAAGCTCTATGAAAACTTAAATCCTACTGAATTTAATAAGCTAAGTCCTAAAATTACCAGTTCTAAATTAAGCTAAGAACACAGCAGTACTAACTGGGGTTAGTACTGCTAGTGTAAAAAGTTCAGCAGTACTTTCACTTGAAAGTACTGCTGGTGCAATTTTGACTTTTGAAAACTAAATAAGCAATGAAATAAGCTAGAAAATGAAAACTAAATCTAAATAAGCTAAAACTAAACTTAATTCTACTGAGTTAAGTAAACCAGTACTAATTATGAAAGCTGTAACTAACCTTGGAATTAGGTATGGTAGTGTAAAGGCTCAGCAGTACTAACTGAGGTTAGTACTGCTAGTGTAAAATCAAGGGTGCACTAAACCAAACACTACTTAACCATTATGACAGAATTGAGAAAAGCTTTTTAAGAGAAATCTAATGAACAAGTACTAAATACCAGATAAAAACTAGCTTAAAACAAACTTAGCAATCATGATTGAATAAACTGAATAATCTTTAATCTTAAGATCTAAACTATTTAAACTCATATTTTGGATTTTATGAGTTTTTATGACGAATTTAATAAAACTAATATCTAAACTATTTAAGCAAAAAAACAGATGAAAAACATAACCAACAAATCTGCCACTAGAAGAGATATTTTATACACTAACAAGCAAAGAGAATAAGCAATTAATTAAAACAGGATCTAAACATGCAAGTAATAATTCTCATTATTTAAAACTAGAATTTAAAGGAATATGAATGAGGAATCTTACAAACTCCTCTAAGCTAAACAAGAGAACCAATTAAGGCCAGCTACAAAGCTCTATAGCTTATTGGATAAGCTCGAGTAAAGGTCCTTGGGTTCTTCTCAGGTAAGTTTCCCTTCCAAAAGCTTAGAAGAATCCAATTAGATCCATGTAAGATTAAACTGAGTATTAGGTTTAGATAAAATAATATGGAATTCAAACAGCTCTATATATTTAGTTAGAGATGAAAGAGCTTAATATGAGCTTATTGAGATAATTTTGGCTTATTAAGAGAGCTTATGACTTAAGAAGGAAGCTTATAAAATGAGATTTAAAACACTAAAAACTGAATTTCATTAATTAAAGAAGCTGATTACATTACTTGAAAAAGGAAAATTACATAAAATAAAACAGAATTTTAAGCTTAGGCAAAATTACTAAAAACTAGATTAAAAAGGAAAGATAGATGATGGAAGTTCTGGTTTTGTGTTTGTGAGATGTGGAGGTTTTTATAGTGCCAGCTGAAGCTTCTAGGACCTCTAGCCTTGCTCACCAAACTTTTAATCTGGCCAACATTCATTTCTTCAATCATTTGATCTATGTTGTGGGACGTTGGATCAATTTGTGGACACCTGAGGATTGCCAGGCTGGCATTCTTTGATGTGACGTTTGTGTTAGTTTTGTGAGTGAGTTTAGCACAAAACCCACATAAATTTGTGCTTTCACCATGGCTAACGTGGCATTGAGCTTGAGCTAGGATAAGTATCCCCTTGATTAGACTAATTTGTCCTTGCATTTGTGCTTGAGCTTCCTTGAATTGACCAACGCACCCTTTAATTTGGATTTGCCCTCTAATTTGAGAGCGAGGTAATTTTGGGAACGATGGGTGAACAGTAAATGTGTTTCCCGCCCCTTCGTCGACAGTTAAAACTGTTGATCTTTGGGAAGTTTACACATTTGGCCCTTCTCTTTCTTTCCTCTTTTTCTCGTTATAAAGAACTTTCGGAAATTGCAAGATTGGCCCTTGAAGATGAAAATTGGCTAAGGCTTTGGACTTTGGGGCTTCGGCTTTGGACTCTTCTTGATTCTCGTGTCCGTGCTTGCCCGCTTTTGACTGTTTTCTCGTGATTTTTGACTTATCCGTACCTGCACACACAAAACACAAATACAAGCATATTTTTGCCATTTTTGGTCTGTTTTGGGTTTAATTGGGTTATTTTAGGTACAAACGGATATGTGTATTTTACACCTATCAAAATTCCCCAAACTAAACGATTGCGTGTCCTCACGCAATATCACATGCCTTATGGTATGTGTTTAAATACACATACCTTTTACCTTTAAAAACAAGCTAAAATAATCAAAAACGGACTTAAAATGCCAAAGATACGCTTGTTT
>BQNB010129833.1:0-19048 GCA_026074375.1 Tanacetum coccineum | reverse complement strand
ATAGTTTTGAAATTTATATGCCCAAGCCTCCTATGCCAAAGATTAGATTCATCTAATGTGGCTTTTGCAAAGAGACAAGTGATACCTCATTGAGGAACAACATTCTTTAAATCAACATTGTACATGTTATCCTTTCTAGGAACTTTAAGCAAAACATGACTCTCATAAGTTAAAGTAAAGTCTAGAGACAGAACAACACATGCAGTATTAGTAAAAAGAACATTATTCTTCTTGTCACACATTTGTGAGACACTAAAGAGGTTAAACTTAAGTTACTTTACAAAATAAACATCTTTAAAATCCAATTTACCAGTTCTTATTTTACCTTTCCCAGTAATTTTCCCTTTTTTGGTACTACCTCCAAAGGCAACAAATCCTCAATCAATTTCTTCATAATCTATAAGATAGGATCTATTTCCTGTCATGTGCCTAGAGCATCCACTGTCAATCACTCCTTTATCCTTTAAATCTTGTTGTGGATTACCCTGCACATAATGGTAAGAAAATTAGTTTCTTTTGGGACCCAAGCCATCACTGACTTGGATATGCCTTGTGCATCAATATAGTCAAATCTTTTAAAGTTTATTGATGCACCATTATGTCTGGAGACATGGTCTAAAACTTTTTGCTTTGGGCTCCAAACCTAACACTGCTGAGGCCTTCACGCAATTAGCCTCATATCCCTTAATTTCAATTACTACTTCTTTTGTCCCAATAGTAGTAACATTTCCCTTAACATTATTAACTTTTTCATTAAAATTACTGTTCTTAACTGTTGCAAACTTGTTAAAGGGCCTTCTAACATGTGAATGTGCTCTAATAAAAACATTTGATGCTTGTCTTGCACATTTCATAGTTGGTTTTGGGAAAGCAATATTAGTTGGTCTGGCAGTATTAACAGATACTGCTGCTCTTGAAGAGTTTTACCTAGCAGTATTAAGTGTTTTAAGGCCAGATTTCATTAAGACTGTTTTTGGAACAAAATTTCCTTTTGGATGTAGGTGAGACATTCTTTGAGAATTTTGGTGATTCACCCTTATAGCATTGTTCCATACAGATTTTTCCACCATTTTCTTTTCATAGAAATTACAGTCTTTAATCAAATGGTTAAAACTGCCACATACATAGCAAGCTTTATTTTTAAACTCAAAATTACTTCCTAATTTTTGAGTCATCATATTATTCCAGTTTCTCTTGTTACCTCTAGGACTTTGACTATTTTTCTTAGGGTATTTAGCTTGCTTATAGTTTTCTATCTTCTCAACAGACTCCCTAGGTGATTTCACATGCTCATTATATTTAACAAATTCTACTTTAGCATAATTAGGTTTTCTTTGTCTAGACTTAGACTCAGTCTCATTCTCATTCTCACTGTCAGATATCCAGTCTTCAATAAGTGGTTCACTAACAGACTTAGGTTTTGACTTACTAGTCTTAACTTCACTAGTTGTAAATATAGGTACACTAGTTACTAACTCACTAAAAACATATTCATCCTCATTAGCAAGTACCAAATCAGGTTTAGGGGGCATGAAGTTCCTAGTATAAGGAGGTGGAACTGCATGATACCCTTCACCTATTTTGTACTTATCATTCACCTGACTATCAAACACTTGACTATCATACCCCAAACCAGTCTTGAACTTTTCAATTACTTGACTATGTAACAGTTTGCTTAGATTCTTAGATGAATTTTCAAACTTTTCTAAGGTAAGTTTTAAATCATCTTTTTTTTTAGCTTTTTTAAATTTCTTTCTAAGCTCTGTTAGTGCATTATCTCTCAACATAATATCAAGTTTTAAAATCTTTATGTCCTTTTCAAAAACAACCTCATTCTTTTTATATACATCTAGTCTAGCCTCTACAGATTCTAGAACTTCTTTATAAGCTCCTATATTTAATTAAGACTTATTAAAATCTTTTGTTAGATTATCATAATGTCTTGAGAGTTTGATAATATTTTAAACATGCTTTAGAACAAGTTGATACCTTAGTGTCTAAGCTTGAAGAACTTGAAGAACTTGAAGAAGTATAAGCCATAAGTGCAAAATTAGTATGTCCTTCTTTAGCCTGGTCACTCCAATCATAGCCAAGGCCATCACACTGAGATACTAAAGCATTTGTAGTAGTTTCCTCAACTGGTACAGTCCTTCTATTTCTACTATCTTGATTCCTGGGTGTCTTGCATTCCCTAGCAAAATGACCTCTTATGTGGCAATTATAGCATTCCACCTTGGTTTTGTCAAAGCCAATGGTATCAGTCCCATTAACACCTAGATTCTTTCCTGTCTTCTTAAGAAATCTCCATGCTCTCATTGTCAGCATTGCCATCTGCCACTTCAACTCTATCTCCTCTAAATCATCTTGATCAATTTGATTTAGGTCTTCATTGTCTAATTATGAACTGTTAGACTGAATAGAAAAGAAGGAGTAGATCACAACATCCCTCAGATTATCAACATTTGGTAAAGTAGAAGTATTATCCTTAGAGTTATCAGCAAAAACACCATGAGCAGTCTTAACTGCTTCATTAGTGCTGCCAATGCTATTGGAAGACACAAAAGCTACGTTTTATGTGTTTTAGCTTGTACTAGATGATCCCATGACTTTAGCTTCATAAATATTTAGATTGTTATACAAGTCATTCATGCTTAGAGTTTCCAAATATGGTTTGTTCCTCCAAATCAGGGTATGAGTCTTCCACTCAGATGACAGACTTCTTAATAACTTCAGATTCACATCTTCTTTAGAAATAGTTTCTCCATGAATCTCCAGTTGACTGATAAGCTTTTAGAGCTTATCATAGATCTGGTCAAGTCCTTCTAAGCCTTTTCTATTGAAATTCTCATACTATTTTTTAAGAAGTGTCTTCTGTACTTTCTTTGACTCCTTATTACCTCCAAACCTTTTCTCAATAGCTTCCATCAGAGACTTGTCACTTTTGTAGGTGTTGAACTTTAGTTGATGTTCATTAGGGAGAGCCATCAACAGAGTACCTCTTGCCTTTAACTTATTCTTCCTTGCTAGCTTCTAATATACAGTTATAAGAGGTACTGCTGTCTCAACTCCATTAACAGTTCTTGTTGGCAAAGGTGAGTCACCATTTAAGATTACTTCCCAAAGAGCATAATCATTCATTAAGAAGTACTATTCTATCCTCATCTTCTATAGCTCGAATTCATTTGGATTGAGCACATGAAGTTTTACAGCAGCAACCAATGGTTCATATACTGACTCCTTATTCTCACAAACAAACAGATCTGGTATGTGTAGATTGTTTCTTTTTATTCAAAGTTTCTCAACAAGATTTGATACCACTTGTTGATCCACTTAAATAGATCTTGCTTAGCTTGTAAAAGGCTTAGTTGTATTGAATAAATCCAAGACAACTATGGTAGAAACTTTGATTAAATATATCAAAGACTATGCGAAATCTAGTCTATGATACTAAGAAGAATAATCAATAAAATAGTAACAAACAAGATTGTATAATACCAAACTTTAAGCCTCAATATATTAATACGAACACTCTTGATAGTGTTAGGGTTATACAAAACCTTAAAGCTATAAATGATTGTATATGAGAATGAGATATCTAAACTACATGCCCTAGGGTCTCCTTTTATACACCGAGGAACCTTAATGAGCTTATAATATGTTTTCATTCTATCATGATCTTTTCCTAATATATCTCATTCCTATCACATAAGCAGTACTAACATATAACTTAACTCTAACATCAGAAACACTCTAACAGTCTTAACTTTTACACTAGCAGTTGTAACTTTACTCTAGCAGTAGTAATTACTTAGAGTATTTCCTACAGTCTTTACCAGCAGTAAAAACATAACCAACAGCAATAACTTCATAACCAACAATAGTAACTTCAACAGCACTAATATGTCTTTTAATCCTAACACTGAGCCTTATAGGTATCGACTAAATAGTGTCGATTTTATCTTTGAGTGTAGGTTTTAGAAAATCTGAAACCTTAGATTTCCTAAGGCAATGATGACTAATGCCTGTGTTTCTATTATTTGTGGCCACAACATACCAACGTTGGTATTTTAGCAGGGTAACCTGACCCGATTATTGTTGCAGCCAAGACGTCTTGGAGAGGTAAATTGACTCGGGTTTACAGTTGCAAGCAAGAATGGTATTTGGTTTGGCTTCTATATTTTCAGCCCTACGCCTTATAAGTATCGACTAAATTGTGTTGATTTTCTCTTTGACCCGATCATTATTGCAGCCGAGGAATCTTGCCGTGGTAACTTGACCCGGGTTAATGGTTGCAGCCAAGAATGGTATTTGGTTTGGATTCTATATTTCCAGGCTTGAGCCTTATGAGTAGCTAGTAAACAATGTTCTGTAAAATCTAAAACCTTATCTTTTCTTTTTCTAAATAGCTATAGCTTGCCGATTTTCAAGAGAACAAAGCTGTTAAGCAATAGTAGTGTATTTACAGAATATTTGCCTTCCTACGAATTAAAAGTGCGATTTCTTAATGCAATGATGACTAATGCATGTGTTTATATGTTTTGTGCCCACAGCATGCCAATGTCAGTATTTTGGCGAGGTAACCTGAGCCAATTATTATTGCAGCCAAAAAATCTTGGCGAGGTAACTTGACTCGGGTTACGGTTGCAGTCAAGAATGGTATTTGGTTTAGCTTCTATATTTACAGGCCTGAGCCTTATAGGTATCCACTAAATAGTATCGCTTTTATCTTTGAGTGTGGGTTCTAAAAAATCTGAAACTTTGCTGTCATGGTTGGTTAGTTATCTGATTTTTACAATATGTAGCCTATAACTGAGAGTTATCTGTTGCTTGCAACGTAAACTGTTCCAAAAGCATGTGGCATAATATGATGTTTACAATATGGTTTTAAGAAACTTAAATACGAGAGTTTCTGTATATGCTGCAAGTTTCTTTTGTGTGTATGTGTGTAATTCTAGACACCGTTTCATTTGTGTGTGTGTTTTTATAAAACTGAAACTGGGACGGTGGATTGAATATTTAAGACACGTCGAGATAAACAATGGCCATTTGAATTCCATATTCCCTGAGAGAATTTGTGAGAAGCACCTGGACTCTATAAGTAAGATTGTGAGATACGTGAATTTTGTGAGAGAGAAGTAGTAGGTGTAATATGAAGCCTTTAAAGGCTGAATTCTGGATGTGAGTGTAATTGTGTTTTGCGGCAATATGTAATTATCTGTGTTGTTGTGGGGTGAGCTTATTAAGCATGCATCCCTTTATGTTTTTAGTAACTTATCTAACTCTATTCAAAGTTGGTGACGTTCGCGTGTTTGGAGGGCAAAGTATTAATTTTGCAACCATGGCAGATGTCGCCGCTTTTTTGTTGTTTACCAATCAAATTGAGCCTAATGTCGTAAACTCAAAGGCAGAATACCCACTTAAAAAGGGTGTAGTGTGGTGAGGCACGCTCATTAAGCTTGCAGCCGTATATGAATTTACAGCCATAGCAGCTGTGTGTATCTATTGATTGCTAATGAATCTGAAACGCACTCTGGTCAAGCCTTTAAAGGCTGAATTTGGGAGGTGAGTGTTATTGTGTTGTATGGCAACATGTGATTATTTATGTTTTTGTTAGGTGGGTTTATGAAGCTTGCAGCCACACCATCCATGTTATTACAATTGCTACTATGCCTATAATGTATTTGTGCTCTTTCTTTTTTTCACTCATTGACGTGGCGGAGTCTTTTAGGGCTCTATTTAGAGGTTGTGATGATTTGAATAGGTCTGAATAAAGTTGGTGACATTCGCGCTTTTTGACGGCAAAGTATTAACTTTGCAACTACAACGGATATCGCTGCTTTTCTTGGTTACCAATCAAACTGAGCCTTATGCCGTAAACTGAGAGCTAGAATAGGGAACTAAAAAGGTAGCAGTGTGGTGGGGTAGGTTCATTAAGCTTGCAGCAGCACACGAACTGCTTACTATGATTTCAATTAGTTTATAAGCCATTTAAATGGTGGTCATATGAGTCGTGAGGGGCTGTGATGAGTACGAATAGCTTCGGCTGAGCTGAGATCATCCAGGTGTTGGCAAGGCAATTCATTATTGTTGTAGCCATGTCGGACGTCTCCTGTTTCTTCAATTGTTAGCCTATCTGAGCCTCATGCAGAATGATTTTGACACTTTTTACGGCGGCCTTTGAAGTTATTTTTTACACTGAGTTTAATTTGGTGGAAATACGTTGTTGTCTTAAAACGCTTAGAGTGTTAGACTAAGAAATACTTCGATGGAGGGGGTTCAACAAACAAGGACAGATTGGTGGACAATTTCGGCATTCTCCACATAGTTGATAAAATGTAACAGTGTTCATGAGATTGAGGTAATAAAACAGTACCTTAACTTTCCAGTTAATAGGCGTATGTTGATTTGTATGCATTTTTTATGTCTGAGTTTCACCTGATTTTCACATGACAATGAGTAATAGTCTTAGCAAATATGTTTATGTTTTTTGTCAAACAAGCGCCCTCGTCATGTTATTCTTAATGTGGTTCCCTTATTTTCTTAATTTTTTATAGGATGCTGCCAAAGTTACTGTAAATAAACCCAAAACACCCGATGGTGCATGTTATTTGGAGCTTAAAGTTCCATCAAGATCAAGAAGAGACGGTTTCTAGAAATTTGTTGACAGATAAGAGTACCGTTATGCCGATGCCATTGAATGAATAAAGGATTTATAGCTTTCCACACTATTTTTTGTACAACTGCAGTTGTACCAAACAGTGTGAAAAATCAGTTGTCAAAAACAGTGTGTAAATTGCAACATATCAAATGCAAAACCTTTTTTCCTTTAAGTTTTCACTAAGTATAATATTAAAAATTGTCACCTCATTTCATGATTCAATTTTAGGTAGGGAGTTTACAATAAATAGTTAGGAATTTGGTGGGTGCAACGTTAGCTACAATAGTTTTTGTAATTATATTTTCTTGGAACTTCAATAAACAACACTTTTTACCAGATTGAATACTTAAACTCGGTGATTTTACTACCTGTTAGAATTTTGCTAAAAATTGTTGTAATCGGACTACTTAAGGCATCGGATGAAGATAAATACGATTTGGTACGTGAAGTGTGATCATCTTTCCTGGAGCATTAGCAAAACATTTGTCCCAGTTTTGATCTAATTTATTTCTTTATCTCTAATAAATAATTTTAAAAGGCCTTTTTAATACATATTGTTTTTACATTATAACATTTTATTATGGATACTGTTGTAGAGAAGTCGCTAGAGGTGATTAACACTCCATTAGAAGCTGTTCAACGGATAGACCTAGCAGCACTAACTTAGCTCAACATCATTAACTTTTTGCCTGGCATCACTAACTTTTCGCACATAGCAAGCATTACAGTCATGCCTAGCAGACTAACCTTGAGTTACAGTATAACCCTAATTTTAGCCAAATAGAATTTCCAGTCCATTCCAGTCATCAATCTATCAAAAAACACCCCAGAGATTAAGCATTCCAATCCTAGTAGTCAAATATCGAAACGAATAATATTCAAATGGCCTTGTGAGTAAATCTACAACATTGTGATAGTGTGAATCTTTGATCACTTAAATTAATCTCTTCTCCATATGAATCCCTGATGATGTGATGTCTAATCTCATTGGTTAGTCATTTTGAGGGAAAACAATGGATTCTTTATATCTATTGCTGGATAGTGCTTTCATTGTTAATGAAAATCTTGGTATTCATGAAATTGTATCCATAATCCAATATTTGATTTTGGATCCATAACACATGTCCACAGCAATTAGATGCAGCTACATACTCTGCTTCAGTAGTAGAGTTGGCAACTACAGTTTGCTTCTTGCATTGCCATGAAATCAATCTACTCCCAAGAAATTGACAACCTCTTATTGTGGATTTCCTGTCTAAACTTGCACCAGCATAGTCACAATCAGTATAAGCTTCAAAGTCAAATGGTGAGTCCTTAGGATACTTAAGGCCTAATTTAGGTTGACCTTTCAAGTATCTAGATATTCTTTTCATAGCATGAAGATGTAAAACTTTAGGTGTGACTTAAAATCTTACACAAGCACATACAACAAACATTATATCAGGCCTAAAAGCTGTTAGATACATCAATGATCCAATCATTGATCTATAAAAGTGAACATCAATATCTTCAGCTTCTACATCCTTGAGCAATAGCTTTAAAGTCTCCACGGGTGTACTTGCTATCCTCATAGTTGAAAAACCAACCTTCTTCAAGATTTCATCCACATACTTGTCTTGGCTAAAAAAATCCCATCTTATTTTTGCTTCACTTGCAATCCTATGAAGAAAGTAAGCTCACCCATAAAACTCATCTAAAACTTCTTGTGCATCAATTTCTCAAACTCAGTGCATAACTCCTTCTTAGTAGATCTAAAAATGATATCATCTACATATACTTGAACTAGTAGAATATCACCTTTGAAATTTTTAATGAACAAAGTCTTATCTATTGTCCCTATCTGAAATCTATTTTCTAGTAAATAGGTAGACAAAGTCTCATACCAGGCTCTAGGAGCTTGATGTAGACCATATAATGTCTTTTCTAAAAACCCCTTTTAATAAACTTAGTTAGGGAACTCTGGATCTTCAAATCCTGGAGGTTGACAGACATAAACTTCCTCCTCAATCTTGCCATACAGAAATGTACTCTTCACATCCATCTGGTACACAACAAAGTCTTTGAATGAGGCATAGGCTAAGAACAACCTAATTGCCTCAATCCAAACAACTGGAGCAAAAACCTCTCATAATCTATTCCCTCTTCTTGAGTGTAACCCTGTGCAACCAGCCTTGCCTTGTTTCTAACCATAATACATCTCTCATCTTTCTTATTTTTGAAGACCCATTTTGTTCCAATGGCCCTCTTGCCATTTTGGTAAAATCAGCCTAAGTCCAAAACCTTCTACATTTTAAACTGTAGAAGCTCATACTGCATTGCTTCTATCTAGCTTGGATCTGTCAAAGCTTAAATTACCTTCTTGGGTTCTACTTGTGATAGAAAACAAGCAAATAGACAATTCTAAAAGTCTTTGTGGTTTGTTCTCCTCTGCTTTTGAATTAAACTCACCAAACCATGTTCTTCAGAATTCTTGGTCATCCTTCTTGTTTGAGGTGCTGAATGTAGATCTCCAATAATCTGTTTAACTGGATGATCTTTGTGAACTCTTGTTGTTATAATAGGACAAACATGCATAGAAGACTCTAAGTTATTCATGTCTCCTCCTGCAATAAAGTCTTCATCATCATAAGCACCACCAAATATATGCCAGTATCTTCCAAATTAGGCATCATTGGTTCATCATCAGCATCCTTTGTTCCAGCAGTATTAACAGAAGAACTAACAGCAAAAACACTGTTAGTGCTGTTAATGTTAATTTCAGCTTCTTTCCCTTGAACAATCAACCTTTCAAATTCTCTTTCAAATTCATCTCTTAAATCTTGATCATCCTTGTCACCTTCATTTGCTGGATCCTTAGTAGATTTCTTTCCAGCATCATCAGCAACTCCATCATCTGAGCTCTTATGACTTAAAGAGATAGGTGAATCAGGAGTCCATAATGGTAGCAGTATATACTCATGACTAGGTACTGTTTTCTTCCTAGCTTGACCTGCATCTATACTTTCTTTGGTACCTGCATTACCATTAGTTTGATTCCATGCAACAACTGGCTTATAATTCATAGGACTTTGTTGTGTATCAATATAAATAGCCTTTATGTCTACTCCCCGCAACTTTAGGTTTATTTTTCAATGGAAAGTAATGTGCTAGGTATCCTCTACTTCCTGGTTCTTGCTAAATACTCGAAATGATTTTACTAATTAACAGGAGTATCCAACAAAGAAATCACATCATCAGCCTTCATCAAACTTACCTAGGTGATCTAAGGTGTTAAGAATAGTAACAGGACACCTAAATGGTCTCATAAAGCTTATTATTGGTGGTCTACCATTAATAGTTTATTAAGGGTTTTTGTGAGGCTTAATTACTAATACCCTATTTGTACATAACAAGCAGTATTAACTACTTCAGCCCAAAAAGGTAGTTAGGGAACTTTGAATCAGATAGCATAGTTCTGCAGCTCTTTAGTGTTCTATTTTTCCTTTCAGCTACTCCATTTTGTTGTGGAGTCCTAACAACACTAAATTCTCTCTTAATCCATTTCATATCACAGAACTGATTCATTTCCTTATTCTTAAATTCAGTTCCATTGTCACATCTGATTATTTTGACTCTGTATTTATTTGATTTTCTATTCCTGTTATAAAAGCCTTAAGGATTCCACTGGTCTCATCCTTAGTTGCTAAAAAGAAAACCCAACTAAATCTACTAAAGTCATCTGTGACAACTAGGCAGTACATTTTTTTCATTATACTCTTTACAAAAGTTGGACCAAATAAATCCATGTGCAACATTTGTAAAGGTTGGCTGATTGAGCTTACAGTCTTGGTCTTACAAGAAGCTTTATGTTGCGTTCCTTTCTAACAAGCAACCCATGTGTGATTATTTTTAAAATTTTTTGAAGGTAAACCTCTTACAAGATTTCCCCTTACCAGTTTGTTCATAGTTTTGAAATTTATATGGCCCAAGCCTCCTATGCCTACAGATTAGATTCATTTAATGTGGCCTTGCAATGGAGGACAGGTTAGACCTCCTGAAGGATACAACATTCTTTAAGTAACATCTGTACATGTTGTTCTTTTGGGAAACTTATAAGCAAGAACTTGACTCTAATCATGTAGCTTAAGTCAGGAGACAAAACACAATTCTAAGTGTCAGTAAAAGATACACCGTTCTTTCTTGTACTCATTTGTGTAGACATAAAAAGTTTAAATTAGCTCCTTAAACAAAGTACACATCTTCAAAAATCCAATTTGCTAGTTCTTTTTTTACCTTTCTTGGTAATTTTTCCCCTTTAGTACTTACATCCAAAGGCAACAACCACCATTAATTTCTTCATATCCTGTCAAGGTGAGGACTTGTTCAGTCATTTCTTTGTGCCTAGAGATCCACTGTCAATGACTCCTTTTTCATGCAACTCTAGCTGTGGATTGCCTTGCAAAAAGTAAGAGAATCAGGCTCTCTTGGGGACCCAAGCCATTACAGACTTGGATCTACCTTGTGCATCAACATAATCAAATCTTTTAAATGTCATTGATGCACTGTTGTGTTTGGAAACATGGTCTATAACTTTTTTGCTTTGGTCTCCAAACTCAACAAGCTGAGGCCTTAACAACATTAGCCTTATTTCCCTTATTATCACTTACTACTGCTTTTGGCCCAACAGTAGTAACATTTCCCCTAACAATATTAACTTTTTCATTGAAATTTGTAACACCTCCATTTTGATAAATATAGCAGCGGAAGCTAATCTGGGGTATTACTTTATAGTACAACAGTCTATCATAGATAACGACTTAAAAGAGACGTTTTGAAAAAATTTAGTTATCATTCATTTATTCATCAGAGTTTTACAAAAGGAGGTCCCAAAATCTAAAAACATAAAGTTTGAATGATAACAATTTAGCCATCTTCAAGTCCGTGCCACTCCGTGCCATAAGTTGCTCAATTACCTGAGATAAACATGCTAAAAAGTCAACACAAAGGTTGAGTGAAATTCATAGGTTTGTGATGAATAGTTTGAATACAAGTCATCATAATAGTGGGTAAGTTGTTATACACCCATTATTGTAATAGTAACAATGAGAATTCATTATTATAGAAAACAGTATTAGATAGTTGGTCATTATTGTATCTAAAGCTCATATCACACAAACTGACTTGTGTATATATATACCCAAATTGCTGTTGTGATATATAATATATATTTATATATTATATTTTATATATATATAATATTTATATATATTTATATATATATATAATATTAATATATATATATATTTATATATATATATTAAGCCCTGTGCAGGTAATTGCATTATCCTATTGAGAATTCAAATATAGTGCAGTTTGATTCATCTATCCTCGCTAACACAAACGGGATTAGTCAATTCCCTAATAGGCCTTCCATATATTCGCGTTCAATAGCAAGTGATTAAATTGGTCCATGTTAGTGGGGTCTTTTGGACATAATGGGACTTTTATCACAGATGCAATAATATATCATGATAGCATATATTTGAAAAACTTGTATTTTGTATTTTATAGCATGTATCCACTACGGGTTATGTAAAAATCAAGAGATTTAAAAAGTGAGGCTATGAACTCATATATTGGTTTAAAGTTACTTAGAGTATTTAAACAATTGTGATGTATCTCCCCCCAAAGAGTTTTTAAATCAAGCAAGTAGAAAAAAAGGGGCTATGAAATTCACCGTAACAGTACAGGAAAAATCTTTATTGATGGCCAAAAGTATTAAGAAATGAAGTAACGGATTCGTTCACAAAAACCTGGGTAATATGTTCTAGTCTTAGTTTGATTGGATATGGTTTTATAATGTAATATATTTGATTGAATTTCATTTGGACATATGTTTTCTCTGTTCGGGCTTTTCATAATTCAGAAGGTCTATGTTGTAACGTTTGAGGAGCAGGACACTTTAAATCGTAATCCTATAAAATCGTCAAAACATTACCCAATGAAACCCCTCACATGAAGTTCCCTAGTATCGTGATACTTATTGTTTTAGTTTCCTTCAAGAGTTTAGATTATTTTATAATTATTAATAATATAATATTTTTATAAGTTTGCAAAAATTGGCAAAATATACCCTTGATTATTAACTTTTACAAGTTTAGTATTAATATAAAATGTATTTTTATATATTAAACCTTTAAATTTGAACTCTTGTCAAAACATGTCCTTATAGTTATAACTTTAATAAATGAACATTTTTCAGCACCTCTAGTATTTAAATGTTATTTTATTTTTAATATAGTTTCTATTTATTCAAACGGGCTTGGTAATGATTGTACTTATTTAATAGTCCATATTATCACATGCTATGCTTATTTCATGACTCTATATGATATTTGCAGGTTTGTGATTGTGTTGTTGTTTCTTTTAGTTGTGCGGGGGGTTATGCAGAGAGTAGGGGGCCGACGCACACGCCGGTTGTTATGTTGTTGCCTCCTACCCTGTGAGGTGATGTTATACAATTCTTATTTTTGTTTATTCTAATAAGCTTTAACCTGCAAATATCATTTAGAGTCTTGAAATAAGCTTGCATGGTATTTTGGACTTGTTTTGTAAATATTTTCCATGCAAGGGGTATATATTGTAACTTTTTAAATTTAATAACTAGAGGGGCTGAAAATGTCATTTTATTAAAGTTATAACTATAAGGACTTGTTTTGACAAGTTGCAAAGATTAATGTTTTTTAATATATAAATACTTTTTATATAAAGGACTAAACTTGTAAAAGTTTATAATCCAAGGGTATATTTTGCCAATTTTGCAAACTTATAAAATATTATATTTTTATTAATTATAAAAATATATCTAGCTCTTGAAGAAACTTAAAACAATAATGTATCACGATACTAGGGAGCTTCATGTGAGGGGTTTCATTTGGGTATATGTTTTGACGAGTTTATAGGATTTACGATTTAAAGTGTCCTGGCTCCTCAAACGTTTACTACATGACCTCTGAATTATGATGGCCCGAACAGTGATACGACTATTTCCATAATAAATTCAATCATAAATGATATTTATTTATAAATCATATCCAATCAAACTAAGCGACTTGAATATTACCCAGGTTGTGTGACGAAGCCGTTACTTTCATTTCATATACTTTTGCCATCAATAAGATTTTCCTGTACTGTTAAGGTGAAGTTCATAGCCCCTTTTTTCTACTTGCTTGATTTATAAACTCTTTGGGGGAGATACATGCTCAATTGTTTTTATACTCTAAGTACTTTAAACTAATATTGTGAGTTCATAGCCTCACTTTTAAATCTCTTGTTGTTTTTCATTACCGTAAGGGGATACATGCTATTAAATTACAAAATACAAGTTTTTCTTAAATATATGCTATATGATATATTATTGCTTGTGATATTAGTCCCTTTATGTACAAAACAGACCACACTATCATGTGCCCATTAATCACTTGCGATGAACGCGAATATTAATGGATAGCCTATTGGGATTGACGAATTCACTTTGTGTTAGCAGGATAGATAACCAAAAGCATATATTGGGAATTATAGGTATATGGCAATTACCTGGCATCAGGTACAGGGCCTCTGTATTTATATTATATTTTTATTTATTTTTATATATATATTACTATATAATTATTTATATATATATAATTTTGATTTTTAATATATTATATATTTATCTATATATATATATCACAGCAATTTGGGTATATATATACACAAGTCAGTTTGTGTGCCATGAGCTTAGATACAATAATGAACACTATTAATACTGTTTTCTATAATAATGATTTCTCATTGTAACTATTACTATTAGGGGCTGTAGAACGAACGTAAACCATTTTTTGATTACTTGTATTCCCAAAATTTCATCACAAACCTATGAATTTTACTCAACCTTTGTGTTGACTTTTTAGCATGTTTATCTCAGGTAATTGAGCAACTTATGGCACGGAGTGGCACGAACTTGAAGATGGCTAAATTGTTATCATTCAAATCCTTTATGTTTTTAGATTTTGGGACCTCCTTTTGTAAAACTCTGATGAATAAATGAATGATAACTAAATTTTTTCAAAACGTCTCTTTTAAGTCGTTTTCTATGATTATGACTGTTGTACTATCAAGTAATACCTCAGATTAGCTTCCGCTGCTATATTTATCAAAATGGGGGTGTTACAAATTTCAATGAAAAAGTTAATACTGTTAGGGGAAATGTTACTACTGTTGGGCCAAAAGCAGTAGTAAGTGATAATAAGGGAAATAAAGCTAATGTTGTTAAGGCCTCAGCTTGTTGAGTTTGGAGACCAAAGCAAAAAGTTATAGACCATGTTTCTAAACACAACAGTGCATCAATGACATTTAAAAGATTTGATTATGTTGATGCACAAGGCAGATCCAAGTCTATAATGGCTTAGGTCCCCAAGAGAGCCTGATTCTCTTACTTTTTGTGCAGGGCAATCCACAGCTAGAGTTGCAGGAAAAAGGAGTCATTGACAGTGGATGCTCTAGGCACATGACTGGAAACAAGTCCTACCTTACAGATTATGAAGAAATTAATGGTGGATTTGTTGCCTTTGGATGTAGTACTAAAAGAGGGAAAATTACCAGGAAAGGTAAAATAAGAACTAGCAAATTGGATTTTGAAGATGTGTACTTTGTTAAGGAGCTTAAGTTTAACCTTTTTAGTGTCTCACAAATGTGTGACAAGAAGAACGGTGTTCTTTTTACTGACACTGAATGTGTTGTTTTGTCTCCTGACTTTAAGCTACTTGATGAAAGTCAAGTCTTGCTTAGAGTTCCCAGAAAGAACAACATGTACAGTGTTGACTTAAAGAATGTTGTTCCTTCAGGAGGTCTAACTTGTCTCTTTGCAAAGGCCACATTAAATGAATCTAATCTTTGGCATAGGAGGCTTGGGCATATAAATTTCAAAACTATGAACAAACTGGTAAGGGGAAATCTTGTAAGAGGTTTACCTTCAAAAAATTTTAAAAATAATCACACATGGGTTGCTTGTTAGAAAGGAACGCAACATAAAGCTTCTTGTAAGACCAAGACTGTAAGCTCAATCAGCCAACCTTTACAAATGTTGCACATGGATTTATTTGGTCCAACTTTTGTAAAGAGTATAATGAAAAAGATGTACTGCCTAGTTGTCACAGATGACTTTAGTAAATTTAGTTGGGTTTTCTTTTTAGCAACTAAGGATGAGACCAGTGGAATCCTTAAGGCTTTTATAACAGGAATAGAAAATCAAATAAATCACAGAGTCAAAATAATCAGATGTGACAATGGAATTGAATTTAAGAATAAGGAAATGAATCAGTTTTGTGAGATGAAAGGGATTAAGAGAGAATTTAGTGTTGCTAGGACTCCACAACAAAATAGAGTAGCTAAAAAGAAAAACAGAACACTGATAGAGGCTGCTAGGACTATGCTAGCTGATTTAATGTTACCTACTACCTTTTAGGCTGAAGCAGTTAATATTGCTTGTTATGTAAAAAATAGGGTATTAGTAATTAAGCCTCACAACAAGGCCCCATATGAACTTTTTAATGGTTGACCACCAATAATAAGCTTTATGAGACCATTTGGGTATCTTGTTACTATTCTTAACACCTTAGATCACCTAAGTAAGTTTGATGGGAAGGCTGATAAGGAATTCTTTGTTAGATTCTCTATTAATAGTAAAGCATTTAGAGTATTTAACAGTAGAACCAGGATAGTAGAGGAGACCTTGCATATTACTTTTCTTGAAAATAAACCTAATGTTGCAGGGAGTGGACTAGAATGGCTTTTTGATATTGATACACTAACAAAATCTATGAATTATAAGCCAGTTGTTGCAGGGAATCAATCTAATAGTAGTGTAGGTACAAAAGTATGTGATGATACAGGTAAAGCTAGTATGGAGACAGTACCTGACAAGATTACATTCTGCTACCATTGTAGTTTGTTGATCCACTTTTCTCTCAAAGTTCAAAGGATTCTCCTGATGTTGGATTCAAACCATCAGGGGAGGAGCAAGAGAAGGATGCTAATGATCATGAGAAGGATTCTAATGCTAACAGCACTAACAATATTAATACTGTTAGTTCACATATTAATGCTGCTAGCATAGAGGATAATGTTGCTAATGAGAATATAGTCTATGGATGTGTTGATGATCCAAATATACCAGATTTGGAAGAGATTGGCAGATTTAGTAATGCTGAAAATAATAATTCAAGGGCTGACATGAACAATTTGGATACATACTTCCAAGTTATTCCTGTTCCTACTACAAGAATACATAGGGATCATCCTCTTAACCAAGTCATTGGAGATCTACAATAAGCTACTCAAACAAGACAGATGACAAGGAATTTGGATGAATATGGGTTTGTTAGTACTACTCTTAAAAGGACAAACCACAAAGACTTTTAGAATTGTCTATTTACTTATTTTCTATCACAAGTAGAACCTAAGAAGGTGATTCAAGCTTTGACAGATCCAAGTTGGATAGAAGCAATGCAGGATAAGCTTCTACAGTTTAAATTGTAGAAGGTTTAGACTTTGGTTGATTTACCATATGGCAAGAGGGCCATTGGAACAAAATGGGTCTACGGAAACAAGAAAGATGAGAGAGGTATTGTGGTTAGAAACAAGGCAAGGCTGGTTGCACAAGGTTATACTCAAGAAGAGGGAATAGATTATGATGAGGTTTTTGCTCCAGTTACTAGGATTGAAGCAATTATGCTGTTCTTAGCCTATGCCTCATTCAAAGATTTTGTTGTGTACCAGATGGATGTGAAGAGTGCATTTTTCTATGGCAAGATTGAAGAAGAAGTCTATATCTGTCAACCTCCAGGGTTTGAAGATCCAGAGTTTCCTGACAAAGTTTATAAGGTAGAAAAAGCATTATATGGTCTACATTAAGCTCCTAGAGCTTGGTATGAGACTCTATCTACCTATTTATTGGACAATGGATTTCAAAGAGGTCAGATAGATAAGACTTTATTCATTAAAAGAGTCAAAGGTGATATTCTACTAGTACAAGTATATGTAGATGATATCATTTTTGGGTCTACAAGGAATGAGTTGTGTACTGAATTTGAGAAGATGATGCATAAGAAATTCTAAATGAGTTCTATGGGTGAGCTTACACTCTTCTTGGGACTGCAAGTGACACAAAAAAATGATGGGATTTTCATAAGTCAAGACAAGCATATGGAAGAAATTTTGAAGAAGTTTGGTTTCTTAACTGTGAAGACAACAAGTACACCTATGAAAACTTCAAAGCCATTACTCAAGGATGCAGAAGCTGAAGATGTTGACGTTCACTTATATAGATCAATAATTTTATCATTGATGTATCTAACAGCTTTTAGGCCTGATATAAAGTTTGATGTATGTGGCAAGATTTCAAGTCACACCTAAAGTTTCACATCTTCATGCTATGAAAAGAATCTTTAGATACTTGAAAGGTCAACCTAAATTGGGCCTTTGGTATCCTAAGGACTTACCATTTGACTTGAAAGCATATACTAATAGTGACTATGCTGGTGCTAGCTTAGACATGAAATCCATAATAGGAGGTTGTCAATTTCTTGGAAGAAGATTGATTTCATGGCAATACAAGAAGCAAACCATAGTTGCCAACTCTACTACTAAAGCAGAGTATGTAGCTGCTACTAGTTGCTGTGGACAAGTACTCTGGATTTAAAATCAAATGTTGGATTATGGATACAACTTCATGAATACCAAGATTTTCATTGATAATGAAAGCACAATCTGCATAGTTAAGAATCCAGTGTTTCACTCAAAGACTAAGCACATTGAGATTAGACATCACTTCATCAGGGATTCAAATGAGAAGAAGCTTATACAGATGATTAAGATTCACACAAATCAAAATGTTGCAGATCTCCTCATAAAAGCATTTGATGTTGGTAGATTTCAATATCTAATTGCAAGTATTGGATGCAAGTATTGGAATGCTTAACCTCTAAAGCATTGATTGGGGGAAGGTTAATTGTATTAATATGCAGCAGAAATAATACTTGAACTGGAATGGAATAGTAGCTAATGATGAACTTCAAGTTAGTGCTGTTAGCCTAACTTACTTTTGGTAAGTATAATTACTACTGCTGTTATAACTAATACTGTGAGATTTGAGAGAACGCAAAAACAGATAGAGAGAAAAAGTAAGCTTAAAAGAATAGAGAGACGTGTGAACCAAAAACAGAAAGATTGTTTAAGTGAGAAAAAGAAATGAGAGATGTAGTGAGTTCAAAAACAGAAAGAGAGATTTATGAAATAAAAACAGACAGAGTGTTTCAGTAAGCAAAAGAATTGAGAGATACAGTGAGCTTAAAAACAGAAAGAGAGATTATA
>BQNB010129832.1:2619-19048 GCA_026074375.1 Tanacetum coccineum | reverse complement strand
CAAAAGCTTATTTGACCCATGTGCATAGGCACCAACATCGGTATTTATTACATCAGGTAATGGTTTTACAGATAAATCCCTCGAAGAGTGTTCAATATCGACTTTATCATTATCATTGTCCGTATCCGTTTTTAATTCATCGGGATAAATGACGTTAAAAGGAAATAGATCATTAAAGTTTAAAATGTTTTGTTCCTCTTCATCACATTCGGACAATGACGTTTCATCTTTCAAATTAAATTCATTGATATATTGAGGGTTTAAAATCGGTTCAGTTAATAAATCTGATTTGGACGTTTGAGCATCATTATAAACAATGGCTGGAAATTCTTTCTCAAAATCTTTAAAGTACTCTAAATCATCAAAATAATTGACCATAGGCTCGGGTGATGGAAGCAAAGGCATATTGACTTTATCATTATCATTTTCTGAATCCGTTTTTAAATTGTTGCCAGAAATCATTTTATAAGAAAACGAGTTTATGTCACAAATTATTGTGTAATCCTCATCGTCGGATTCGTCAAATGATATTCTAAAGTCGATCTCATCGTTGCCAGGGGTACTTACTTGAGGTTTGCACGGAAGCGCGTCCTGAGGTGTAACGGTATCATCAATGACAATAGCTGGGAATTCAGCTTTAACAGATTCGAGGCCGCAAAGACCGTCATCAACCTTGACCTTTCCATATGTAGCAGTTTGCCAGTTAATCACCCGACCACGCCTACGTGCTTTTTCTTCTTAAACTTGATATATTCTTCCATAGTCATGTTGGGATCATCCATCCTGAAATAATCTTACTAGAAGAACTATTAAATAACCAATACGTTGTATCCAGTTAATTGAATACACAGTATCACATAAACATAATAAACAAGAATACAAATTACTCTAAACTACACTAATCCTAATGGATAGATCTAATCTAAAGTTAAAAACCAAAATATCAAATAAAAATCAAGATTAATTTTCACTCCTCGGCAACGGCGCCAAAAACTTAATGTCTCGTTTTGTGGTGTATATTCATCTGATTCAAGTTTTAAATTTATATTTTGCCGACTAAACCAAAAACAACACTTTAACGGGCAGTGTATCCGATCGGTAGTAGTTTCGTGGTAAGTAGGGTGTCGAACACTTGAAGCGAGGTTAAATCTATCAATTTAATTAATATTTTGGCTATCTAATCTATGTTAATTCTATTCTATTCTAAACATATGTTAAACCTATGTCAATCTAAATCCTAATTCTAACGGGAAAAAGGAGGTTTTCAGCCTGAGAGACTGACACGGTTTGGTTGGTGACTACAATCAATTCAATGCACTTTTACCCACGCAAGCTAATTAATAAAAGATAAAAGAGCGGTCGAACCTTATATAAGAAAACTGTATTAACCATTATCAATCCATTTAGAAAGTTGGTTTATTTATTAAGTGCAATGATTTCTTCTCTCGAGGTGGCATATCATTCTTAAGACTTAGGCATTACATCATCCTAAGACCTAGACACATTAATTATGTCACAATTAAAGCATCCGCATAAAGCATCCTTATTTGTTGATTATAATCTATCTTAGGGATTAAAGCAATGGTGATCTTGTTAAACCCTAGCTCATAGAGACTTTACCCACTTACCGCTTAATGGCAATTTATACACTAGTAGTCCACTTGTCCAACTATCCAATGGAATCAGAATGTTACTTGTTGAATTATCTAGGTCACCTGCTAGTCAACACGATCAATAAACCATTGGCAATATCCAATTAACTAGTTAAGCCCGAAGCGTATCCTAGACACAGACTTAGAAGGACAATATTTGTGTAACTATAATTCTAGATGTATAAATTACTATATGGAGAGCTATCCCGAACTCTAGATCTACTTGGTCCACTTCACTAGATCTAGTTGAATGATAGGTCGCATACAAAAGCGCGTAAACAAGTATAAATTGATAAACATAAACAAGCATACAACGATAAATCAAGAAATCGAGATAAACAAATACCAAACATTCAGATCTTCATAATAATGGCTAATACCCGAAGGTATTAGCCTTCAAACGTCATAATAAATACAAGAGCAATTATTTAGCCAAGGTAAACTAACCGAGTTAACGAATGATACCAAAAACTGAACGATTACTAAAGTATATGGAATTACAATGGAGATTGATACGTTGCTCGCCCTCGTCTGCTATTTTTCTCCTCATAAACATCGACTTTTTATGGTTTAGGTATCGTGAATATGATTTAGAACAATGAAAACTAGTTTTGATCTTTTCTATTTTTATAAGGTCTGGAAGTCGGTTGGCTACGGCGTATCCAAGTGTTTGGATACGGTGTATTGGGAATTTCTTGGAGTGAGGGTACACGCCTTGTTTTACTTCTAGAATATTTAAATTCCTATATCCTTGAATACGAGTATTAAGTCTCTCTGGATCGGCGTGATTATTACCTCTGTGGTCTTTGGTGGTGAGGCACGGATAAGCGTATCTTCCTTGATGGATACGGCGTATTGGTCTTCAGATAGTATTTCCAAATATCTTCATTTAAGCTCCAGAATGCGCGGCTTTTGCTTCTTTCACCTATTTCTCCATAATTACTGCAATTCTTCAAAAATAAACGATATTAAGAAGTAAACAATGCTTTGCAATAACTATACAAATGGGGTTATAAAACTTAAAGTTGGTGTTCTACCATGAAAAAGTTCATATGGGGTCTTGTTATGAGGCTTAACTACTTGATTGTGAATTTTATACATAATAAAATATATAATAATTCCAAAAGAGCAATTAAGAACTTTCCTAAAGTTTCCCTTAAGAAAAGCTCACTCTAAAAGATATAAATAATATATAATATGTATATTTAACCGGGAAGAATGATCACCCGGGTCGTTTCCCCAACGACTTGTGAAATTGAAACCTTGCTTTAGCTTGGATTATGATTTGAATGAGAGAAAAGATATTTTTGAGTATCTATAGCTACTAAATAAAAGCAACAATTAAAATGAACAATTAAAAGCAATTAAAACACTTAAACAATTAACGGGAAATAAATAAAACGCGACGAATAAGTAAGACTAAATTAACCCTTAAAAGTGCAAACTAAATTTCTAATCCTGAAATAAGACAAAAGAGAATTTTAGGAAAAAGAAAAATATTTTTTTGATAATTTTTGAATTTATTATTAATTAAAAACTAATTTAATCTAATTAAATCCTAGAAAATAGCAAACAAAGTCCTAAAAATTGAGAAAAATGATTTTTAAACTTAGAAAAGTCTAATTTAACATAAAAATTCAGAAAACTATTTTTAACTATTTTTAAAATTAAAATCCTATTTTTAAAATTAAAAATAAAAGCTTAAAAATGAAAATTAAAATCTAAAAGGGGTAAAAATGATTTTTCTTAATGTAAAACTAAAAGTACTTTTTATAAAACTAAAAACTATTTTTTATACTTTTCTGAAACTTTTTCTATTTTTTATGAATTTTCTAAAATTTAAACTTTCGAAAAATCTTAGAAATTAAACTAATTAATGAAAAATTGTGAAAAATTTAGGAAAATTCTAAGATGCAATAAGGATCACTAGAAAAATAAAAAGACAAGCACAGCTTATCAAATAAGCTGTGAAAACAGCTTATTTAGCTACGACTTATATTTAAGAAAAAGAAAAGAAAACGTGTACAAAACATATGTGCATCAATAGCTCAACGGATGAGCTATTGTAGCACAAGTGTTAAGTCGTGTGTGTTGTGTGCTTGAGGTCCGGGGTTCGAAGGGTGCTTAGCACCTTTTTGCTATTTTTTTTCTTTTTCACTTTTTTGCAAAAACTAAATACTAGAACTTAAAGGAAACTTATTTTTAAGCATTTTTTATAAAAGAGCTTTTGAAAACCAAGATTAAGCTCTAAAAGAGCTTTTGAAATCACTGTTACAGTGAGTGAGGGTTTAAGCTCACTTTTGCTTGTTTGGACTTATAAGCTTGCACAAGCTTCAAATTAAGCTCAAACTTAAAACTGAAAACTATTCTAGGAAGCTTATGATGTCTACAAGCTAAAAATGAAAAGCTACTTGAGTTGAAAACACATTAAGCTAACTGAAATAAGAGATTAAAAAGCTAAACTAAGGAAGTAACTCAAAAAGTTCAAAAATAAAATAAACTCTAATACTCAATAAGCCAAGACAGAAGCCGAGCTTATGGAGTATTAACTAACCACTTATAAGCTATGAGTTCTAGTAATAAAAGACAGGTCTAATAAGCTAAGTTTATAAAATTAAAAGCTAATCTAAGTTACTACTGTTTTTGGAATTTTCAGACTTTTTTATGACTTTAAAGCTAAATGTACCTAAGTGATTAACCAACAAAAATAGAAACAATGCTTAATCTATCTTAAACTATTCCTAATTTATAAGTCTACTGAGTTAAGCTAAAACTCATTTAAACTATCCTAACTTAGGTTCAATAAGTCTAACAGTATTAACTTAATGTTAATACTGCTGGTGCAATTGACAGGAATGCAAGAACTAAAATGCAAGTAACCTTTGTGGTTATTTCTGCACTTGTTACACTCAATTAGAGTGTTGAGACACAAAATAAGCTAAATCCAAGCCTGGGAGGGCTTGGATCAAATTTTCACAAGCTAAGAAAGGTAGAAAAAGTACCCTGGTGCAGGAACTTAAGAATAAGCCTCAAAATGAATTAAAATCCAAACTAATCCTAAGAACTTGCTCAAGACTAAATCATTTATGAAAACTCAGCTGACTAAAACAAAAACACAAATTGTCATTGACTTTTAGAGGTCAAACTAGTTATCCCAAACACCCCTTAACCTTATGACAGAATTGACTTAGGCTTATGAAATGAATACTAGCTTATAAACCTTTGATACCAGATAATATTTAGCTTATAACTAACTTATTAAACATAAATCAAAAGCCAATTACACTAGAATTAACAAACTAAGATCTACACTAATTTTTTTTTTAATGATTTTTAAGACAAATTAGGCTAGCTTAAGTTTTAAACTATAAAATCTAAAAACAGGAAAGCAAACTTACTTAAATAGCTAAAATAAGAACAAATAAGCACTAATTAGCAAGCAGGTTAAGCAAATAAGCAGTTTATACTAATGAGCAATTATTTAAGCTAAAACTTAAATGACAAAAAAGTAAATAGAAAACTTACAGAATGCTTCAGCTCAACAGAAGCTTTTAGGCTCTTTAAGCTTATCTACAACTCTAGCTTATCCTTATGGATAAGCTAGTAAAAGTCCTTGGGATTCCTTCCATGATTGAATCCCATTCCAAAGCTTTTAGGTCTAAAATAGTTAAGGTTATTAGCTGATTTTAGGATTTAAATAGATTAAATGAACACTTTAGCTCTATCACAAGCTTATAGACTTGTGAGAGCTTATGAGCTTATTAGAAGCTTAGCTAATGATAACATAAGGAAGTGAGGTTTATGAGCTTATAATAGTTTGTGCTTAAAAGAGAAAGAAACTTCCATTAACTAATTTTTGATTACATTAACTAAATTTGAGTACAATGCTTGAAAAAGGAAAACAAAAAATGAAATTTTACTTAAGCTAACACTAAAGCTAATTTAAGCTAAAAACTAGAAAATTTAAAGGTGCCTTGTGTGTGTGTGAGGCTTGTTATTTATAGCCAGCTGCTGAAGATTCTAGCCCCTTGCTTTCTTCCCACGCTCCTTCTAATCATAGACGTACAATCTCACAATGAAAGAGAAGCAATTGATGACCGTTGTAATCAAATGAAACTCACACGAAAAAAAAAAAAAAAAAAAAATTTTTTATTTTTTTTTATGCCAGCGTGCATCCGAGTGGTTACTGTGATTTGCTTCTTTTTGAGAGTACACCTAGTTAATTTTCCATCACATTCTTGTGCTTTCTTCTCTTCCACCGTATCATTCTTTGTTGGGATTAGCCAATAGGGTGCGTTTGATGACTTTTTAACCTGCCAAGGTATACTTTAGCCTATGAATTGACTAATGCACCCTTTAATTGATAAAAGCCCTTTGTTTTGAGGAGAGGGCACATTTTGGAAGATGATGAATAATAAAAAACGATTTTTTCGCCGTTGCCTCAATTAACTGATCAGGGTAAGATGGGGGGGGGGGGGGGATTAGCAATTTGGGTCCTTGTGGTTTTTGAAATATAAGTTAAGTAAAACTCAAGTGTAACATATCTTTCATTTTTTGCAACAATGGTCCCTGGATTTATTTAAAAGGTAGATGGGCTTAGGACATTGGGCTTTTGTTTTGGCTAATATCCGGGTATGATTTTTTTGATAAGTTTAGGGCCCATTAAGCCTTAGGGACCATTTGTGTAACTTTTGGAACTTGGGGGACTTAAATGGAAACATTGGGATTTTTGTCTTCTAGTGTTGACTTTGAGAGTTAACCAAGGTTGACTTTTTGACTTTGGCTTCCGGCTCTTGCACACTCTTCTGTTCTTGTGTCCGTGTTTGCCCGTTTTTGACGGTTTTCTTGTGATTTTTGTCTTATCCGTACCTGCACACACAAAACACAAAAACAAGTATATTTTTGCCATTTTTTAGTATGTTTTTAGTCATTTAGGGTTATTTTTGGTGTTAGTGGATATGTGTATTTTACACTTATCAAAATTCTCCAAACTAAACGATTGCGTGTCCTCACGCAATATTACATGCCTTATAACCAAATATCTCAAAACTTCCCCAAACTAAACCTTTGAAAATAGCAAAGATTTTGTTGAGAGAGCTAAGAGATTACAAGTTATAAAACACCCGATTTCAAATTTTCAAAGATTTTTTTATTTTTTATGATTTTTCTTGATAGACTATCTATCTAAAACCTATTCTTGTGTTGACATAATGTATTGTTTTCATTACCTTAGAGTTAATTTTTAGGATCATGGAACAAAAAGCACTTGAAAAGTGTCTTAAAAGATAAATTCGTCATCCCTGACTTTTCACTTTTCCCATACTAAGCTTAAAAATAAGATCACTGTTAAGTACGAGCTAAGATTCTAAGACTACATATAATTACAACTTGTGAATTTCTCTTCCCGACATAAATCATATATTTAAGTGTGTGTGTTCAAATTAACTTAAACCATTAAATTCACATATTTAGATAGTTGAAATCCAACTAAGCTTTACACATGGGCCTTTTAGGCTAATATGTTAATCACTTAGTAAGATCACAACTCAAAGCAAACAAAAACCTCCTTAGCTAAGACATCGTTGGTTCACTTGTCCCATGAATGACTTTCTTCTCTAGCATCCCACCGTCATCGGGTAAGTGCTAAGGCTTTTGACACCCCATCTGGAGAATAATAATCGAGACGCATGAACTTTCGATGAAAAAGCCTTGTAGACTTTTGCAAACTTTGGTTCAAAAGAATACCTTGGTTTTAGAGAATGAAACTTTTACTATTTATTTTCTAACTTGCAACATTATTATTTATTATTTACATTATTAGGCTAGGAACCGGTATCACTTTTCTTTCGACGACACATCGGCCACGCCTCCGACAAGAGTCAGTGTACTTATTATGATACCGACCCTAAATATACATCCTCCATCTTTTCTTTTGATGTCACATCGGGAGCGAACCGACAAATGCCCATGTACTTTATTGCGATGGAGTTTGTATATTAATTATTAACACTAAGGATTTATAACTTGCATCCTTTTTATTCACCAACTACATTTTTTTTCTTTTCATCATTTTTTCATTTTTTTAATATTAATTCAACACATTATTTTTGCAAATAGAAAAATTTCATTTTAGAAAACCAAAGTATAAACTTGAACTAAAGTTCTTATTTACAAATGATGTTGACTTCATCATTGATAAATCTTTTTTCTCTAAATATGTAGATTATACTTTTAAGAGTAAAACTCTAATTTGTAAAAATTAAAGAGAACACGTATAATTAATCATTTTAAGAACTTCGGGGAAGAAAAACCACAAGTTATTCTTATAAGCCTTTAAGTTTTCCAAATAAACTTTGTTTAACATCCTAATTCGTAATCAACACTATCATCTCTTATTCTTTGCAATTTAAAATCTCTAATAAAGAAATTCGCAAATACTTAGCCTATATAAAATCCAACTCGACATATTTAAAATCTACTTGAGATTAGCACAAGTCTTCATTTACTAATGATTTCAAGTCTAGCATGTTTAAAGTCTACATGAGACTAGCACAAACTATCATCATTAATTGTTAAGGGAGAAAGCTAGAACTCTACACGTTCGATCGGGTCAAAAATTACTTCTTATTCTCACCAACGGAAAACCTACATTCGTGTCTTAACACTTATTATTATTATTATTATTATTATATATATGTATTTTTATTTTTTTTTTAATTTTTATTTTTTTTACAAATAAGAACTTAAAGTTTTAAAATTTTTGCTATTTTTGTGGGAAAACGGGTACGCGAGAATAAAACAATAAGCAGGTAACATCAAATCGATAGATTCCCTCCCCAAACTAAAACGAAACATTATCCTTAATGCTTAAGGTCGAGTTCTATGAAAATCTAAGCCGTTTATGAATTATGCAAAGATAAACGTGAATCGATAATGATGAAAGGATATCGGATCTCCCCAAACTAATTTAAAACAAAGGATAGGAAGCTCGAGTGAAACGGGACACAACACCGAACACGAGAGGCTTTAGAAATTGTTGGTTCTATCCTGCAAACCTGCACAAGTACAAACAACAAACACAAAGAACGAAAGAGGCTAGCCTCAACACATCACAACACATAATTATTAGAACCATAGAAAATAGATAAGCATGGGGTGAACTCCCACGAAGCGGCTTGTTTTTGGTCACCGAGTCGTAAGCTCGACTCGATCCTTGAATTTAATTGTCCTTAGGGAAAGTTTAGAGATTCAGGATAACCAATGGTGGTGTATCCCCTCCATAGTAATGCTTAAGACGATGGCAGTTGACTTTGAAATTTGAACCATCGGGGTGAGACAATTTGGCTGTGCCATAAGGAAAAACTTCGGTAATAGTGAAAGGACCGGACCATCGGGACTTGAGCTTTCTGAAGAAAATCTTTAATCGGGAGTTGAAAAGTAAGACTTGATCACCAACATTGAAGATTCGATTCTTGATCTTTGAGTCGTGAAGTTTCTTCGTCTTCTCCTTGTAGATTAATGAAATTGGCATGCTTAAGAGCCCAATATGCCTTGTGTTCTAGCTCAACTGGTAAATGACATGATTTTCCATAAACTAGCTTATAGGGCGTGCATCCGATTGGAGTCTTGTAAGCGGTCCTAAATGCCCATAACACATCGTCTAACTTGTCTGACCATGAGGCACAGTTTTCCCCTACCGTCCTTTCTAAGATTCTTTTAAGTCCACGATTCGTCACCTCGACTTGACCACTAGTTTGAGGATGGTAAGCGGTAAAAAGACGATGTGTGACACCAAATTTAGACATAACTTTATCAAATTTGTCGTTACAAAAATGGGTCCCACGATCACTTATAATAGCTCTCGGTGCACCGAATCGGGAGAAAAGGGATTTCAAAAATTTGACAACTACTCTAGCATCGTTGGTGGGGAGCGCCTTGGCTTCAACCCATTTGGAAGGAAAATAGACGGCTACGAGGATATATTTGTTTCCCCTTGACGACGGAAAGGTCCCATAAAATCAATGCCCCATACATCGAAAATTTTACAAACTTGGATCCCATTTTGAGGCATCTCATCTCGATGTGAAATTTTTCCTTGTTTTTGACATGCATCACAAGATTTGATCATTGAATGAGCATCTTGATATATGGTAGGATAAAAGAACCCGGCATCAAATACTTTCCGAGTAGTGATGTTGGCACTATGATGGCCCCCGGTGGGTCCTTCATGACAAGCCTTGAGGATTTCAAGAACTTCTTGGCCAAATACACACCTTTGGATGATTTGGTCCGCACATATTCGAAAGAGATAGGGATCATCCCAAAAGTAATGCTTTATATCTTTGAAAAACTTCTTCTTTTGTTGAGTTGACATTCCTTTGATGATAAAATTCCCTGCGTGGTAGTTTGCTATATCGGCAAACCACGGGGTACTTTGGTTATCATGAGAAGTCACCGTATTCAATGTCTCAAGAGGAAAGGTTTCATTAATCTCCTTAGGATCAAAAACATTCTCATACGGGTTTTCAAGATGAGAGAGGTGATCAGCTGCATAGTTTTCAGCTCCTTTGGTATCAATCACTTTAAAATCGAATTCTTGGAGAAGTAAAACCCATCTAAGCAATCTTGCTTTAGCGTCTTTCTTGTTGAAGAGGTATTTTAAGGCGGAATGGTCCGTGTAAACAACACTCTTATTCATGATAAGATATGATCGAAATTTCACAAAAGCGTAAACTACTGCAAGCATCTCCTTTTCCGTTGTTGTGTAATTTGTTTCTGCTTCGGTCATCATTTTGCTTGCGTAATGAATTGGTCTAAAATGCTTCTCAATCCTTTGCCCTAGAACCGCACCTATTTCATAATCACTTGTGTCGCACATGAGTTCAAAAGGTTGGTCCCAATTTGGAGCAATAGGAATTGGAGCTTCGGTTAACTTCTTTTTTAGAATCTGGAAGGCTTGAATGCATTCTTCTGAAAAGATAAACGGGGTGTTTTTCTCAAGGAGGTGGGTCATGGGTCGAGAAATCTTTGAAAAGTCTTTGATGAATCTACGGTAAAAACCAGCATGCCCGAGAAAACTTCAAATTCCCTTAACAGTTGTTGGGTGAGGTAGCTTAGAAATCACATCGATCTTGGCTTTGTCGACTTCAATTCCTTTCTTTGAGATCTTATGTCCGAGTACGATACCTTCTTTCACCATGAAATGGCTTTTTTCCTAATTTAGAGCTAAGTTAGTGTCTTCACACCGTTTAAGCATCTTTTCTAGATTGGTGAGGCACGTAGAAAAAGAATTTCCAAAAACCGAGAAATCATCCATGAAGACTTCCATTGTCTTTTCAATCATGTCATGGAAGATTGCCATCATACACCTTTGAAACGTGCCTGGTGCATTGCATAAACCAAAAGGCATGCGGCGATAAGCAAACGTTCCGTATGGGCAGGTGAATGTGGTCTTTTCTTGGTCATTTGGATCAATTGGAATTTGGAAATAACCCGAGAAACCGTCGAGGAAACAATAGTACTCATTTCCTGCGAGTCTCTCAAGCATTTGATCCATGAACGGCAAAGGGAAATGGTCTTTTCTTGTAGCTTCGTTCAACTTACGATAATCTATGCATACTCTCCATCCTGTTACAAGTCTTGTTAACAGCTCCATCCTGGTTACAAGTCTTGTCCGGTCACTAATTCGTTATCATCATGGTTTACATACGGTCATACATCCTCCTTTCTTTGGTACACATTGCATTGGGGCTCACCCAAGACTTATCCTAGATTGGTAGATCAATCCAGCGTTAAGAAGTTTTTCAACCTCTTTTTTAATGACATCATGGATCTTTGGATGAACCCTTCTCTGATGTTGGACCAGGCAGTGTTAGCATATCAATCTTCCATTAAATTTTAAGTGAGAACAAAATTTTGGGTTAATACCCTTAATGTTAGAGAGTTTCCAAGCAATGGCTTGCTTTCGGGATTTAAGAACCTTTATGAGAGCGGTCTTCTCATCATCACTCAAATCTTTGGCAATTAAGACAGGCAACTTGTTGTTATCTGCTAAAAATGCATATTCGAGATGAGGTGGTAAGTCCTTAAGTTCAACCTTGGGAGGTTCATTGATTGAAGATTCAAAGATATACAAAACGTTTAAGCTTCCTTTCCTGATTTCAGGTAAGTAATTCCTCCTTGATCAGTGACTGTGTGAAGGATCCACTATTGATAAGAGATTCAAGATAGGGTGAATGTCCCCCTCACCCCCTGGGTCTAATAAGCTTCATCCACTTCCGGTAAGTTGGATCATCGACTAGAGCAAGAAAAAGTATCCACTTCTTCCAAAAAGTAGAAAATCACTATCCCCGAAAGGGAGTGATAGTCGGAGAAGTAATTTGAAAACAATCGAATCGTAAACCTTGGAGAAAGGAGATTGCCATATGCAATTTCGTAGTACGGAAAATCCTAAACTTTACTTGTGAGAATTCTTCACACGTGACATCAATAAGATCAACTTTCCTTCAATGATTCGAGATTGTTGTGAAACGAAATAGAAGTGCTGTATCACCACATGATAGCGGGGTTAAAGGATTGATTCAACGGTTTCTAGCAAGCAGGTGTATCATCTAGTCTTCATAAATACACATCAATTAAATCGATGAGCCGGTTCCTACAGGAAAGGTCGTCCCGAGTAAACAACGGTACTCAGGATCGGCTTATTAAATCAAGAATCAGACAAAATCGGTCACGGAATAAAACTTCCTACCTTACAAAAACATTCTCTGCTACACCTGTTAGGTTTTGGAATTAGTAGTTCGTTGATGTCGTACTAATTTCTAACACCATTTTAGTATCATTTAGGCCCGGGAGTCCAATCTTTTTCCAAATGGAAAGAGGCATGAGATTAATTCTAGCACCTAAATCGGCTAGGGCTAAGCAATTATCAAACTCCGAAAAATCACATGGGATGAGAAATCGACCGGGGTCACCTAGCTTTTTTGGAAGCTTTTTGAGGATAACCACACTACAATTTTCATTCAAAGGTGTCTTGGTTAACTCGATTAATTTGTCTTTGTTATTAAGCATCTTTTTGAACATCGGAGCAAACTTAAGCATATGAATGAGAGCGTCCGCGAAACTTAGCTCAAAGTGAAGATTACGGAAAATTTCCATAAACTTGGAAGCTAGGATATCATCCTTTTCACATATTTTCTCTTTTGCAAGTCTTGAATGGTAAGGTAAACTAGCCTTAGTATTTTGAGTAACGAGAGGCTCATTGATTGATTCTTTGTCTTGGTTTTGATCTTGGACCAAAGGAGGTTGGATGTCTTCGGTGCTAGGTAGCTCCGTATCCTTTGTAACCTCGCTTTCCTTTTCCACCACCGACGGTGGAATTGGAGGTCCATCATATGAGGCACCACTTCATGTGGTAATGGCCTTGGCTTCATTCTTAGGATTTGGAATGGTATTGCTTGGTAACGAACTTGAACTTGAAGCTTTGTTGGTATGATAGTTTTACATAAAACTTAGCATCATTGGTATGTGTTTAATTACACATACCTTTTACCTTTAAAAACGAGCTAATATAACCAAAAACGGACTTAAAATGCCAAATATACGCTTGTTTTGCTAATTGTATTGTGCAAGAACGGATATGTATTGTGCAGAACGGATATCTAAGATAGGACGAAAATGAAGCCAAAACGACAAAAACCAGACTCGAATGAACAGCAAGGAAAAGATAAAGTCAAAGGTTCCAAGCCCAAGCCTGAAAAATAGGGTTAAAATTGCTAAATCCCTAAACTTGTATTTAATAAAGAAATAAAGAGGAAAAGAAGAGAAGGGTGAATTCTGCCAATTTGGCAAAGTTAAACCACAGGGGGTAAAACTGCCAATTGGCAGAATCTTATAAAGACAAGGACGTGTGGTGCAATGGGCAATATAACCCTTGGGGGGTTATATTGCCAAATCCCCTAACTTTGCAAAAAGAGGTATAACTTTGAGGGGCCAAAAGTGGCAACCCTCAAAGTTATACTTAACCTAAAGGACGAATGGTGAAATCAAACATAACACCACGAGGGGCCATTTTTGCCAAATGCCCAAACTCTCACTCTGTCTCTCTCAAACTCCTTTTCCCGCCATAGCCAAACCCAAAACCCAAGGCCTGTGAACCCTTTCCCTCTCCCCAACACACTCAATCTCTTTTTACCCAATTAACCAGGGTGTTTTAACATCCCCCCCTCCACTAAACCTTCCCAGTTACAAATTTGCTATGTTGGCAATCCCCAAGCTCCCACCAATTTTCATCAATGGTCGATATAAGCTTTCTTGGGCACAAAGGCTAATGGAGGGCTGAGATTCATTGTGACTTTGCACTCTCACAACAAACACACCCCGTTTGTGTGTCTACAAGAAAGCACATCAGCATGAAGACAAAGATTCCAAGAACCCTAGTTTTTTAAGTAGTTTTTGAGTTAGTTAGCAAGTTAAATTTTCAGTTTGTAATTTTTCCTTATTTTTAAGCATTTTCATTTGAGTTTTTCAAATTTGGCTTTAAGCACTTGTACTTTGTTTCCTTTAGTTTGTACTTTACTAGTTTGAGCAATATAATTCAGTTCTTAAGTATCTTTGTTCTTTGATTTCAAAATTAAGCTGTTTTTTACCTAATAAGCTCTAATAAGCTCTTTTGAGCTTAAACTTGTTAATAAGCTCACATTTAGTCAAAACTCTGTTTTTAGTGTTTCATTTACTCATTTTATACAATTTACATCAAAGTATGATAACCTGAGTTCATTGGGTTCAATATTGAGCTACAAGGAGTAATAAGCTAATATAGCTTATTGAGCTTTTAAGCTCAGGTTTAGAGGCTTTGGAAGCCATTAGGAACACTTAAGCTTCTTCTCTTGGATAGCTTAAGTGTGAAGATTCGTCAATTCTCAGGTTTTATAATCTAGATTTCATTTTGGCATTTACTTTGCTTAATTCATTTAGCTTATTCTTTTGGAATCTTATGCTTAATCCTGCTCATTTTGCTTAGATTAGATTATAGATGTAATAGTTTTAAGCTGTCTAAGTCAAAATTCATTTAGGTTTCATTATTTTACAATTCTGTCAAATTGTAGGAAGTGGCTAGGAGAGAAAGTGCTTATTTCTTATTAATAAGCTAGGTATTTTAGAGTTAAAATAGCTTAGATAGTTTAGTTATAGTAAGATTAGATATAAAGGTTTAGCTGTTTTAGTATTAAAAGAGATTTTGAGTGAATTTTAGTTTTGACAGTAAGACTTAAGGAGTGTTTGGAATTAGGTTTAATTGACTTTTAAAGTCAATTCTAGTTGGTAAGTTTATATAGGTCAGTTGAGTTTAGTGAGATTATCAAGTTTAAGACAGGATTTAGAACTTAGTTAGTAGAAGATTCAAAATTTAGAGCTCAAAGTATTTTGTTTGCACCAGGGCAGTTTTTTAGCTCTAATAGATTTAGTGATTAGGATTGTCAAAGCAATATAGAGCTCATTTTGTGTTCATGTAGGATTAGATACAAATATTGAGTGAGTTCATGAGACTTTAGATAAGGAATTTGCCCTGCATTCAAGGTTTTTGGTCATTTGCACCAGCAACAACAGTTGAAACTGTTGTTGCTATTCAATTTTCTAACTGTCCTTGAGCATTCATAATTAGGTATTAGAATTTAGAATTAAGCACATTTCTAGAATTCCATTAGCTTATTACATATCATCATTTAGTTCTCATTTTTAAGCTTTTAAAATAGCTTAATTCTCCTTTCAAAAGTAGTATAGCAGCATTTAGGATTTTAGCTTATTCTGTAATAGATTTTCATTTCTAGTTGTAAAAGTAAAAATCCTTTTATCTAGGTAAGTTTTAGATTTATAGCTTAGCTTAAATTCAAAATTTCAGCTTTTTAGGATTAGAAATAAGCTGTTTAGCTTATAAGAAAAAGCTTAATCTCAGTTTAAGCTAAAACTTGCACTTTTTAAGTTCAATTTTCTTGTTATTTTTGTTAGAGCTTAGCTTATTTTTTCTTAGAAATCTCTAGTACATATCCTAATCTACATAAAGCTTCTTTTGTTTTTCATTTTCATCAAGAAATAAGCTAGAAATAAGCCATTGTCTAAAAAAGCTGTTAAACCCTTAGTTTCTGTAACAGATTTGAAAAGCTCAATTTTTTAGCTTATTCAGTGGATAAAAGTAGAAAGTGCCTTTGTTAAAGTTGTTTAGTATAAGCTCCTTAACAACTTTCATGTTTTAAGTTTTTGCTTATTTTCACTTTTTAATAAGCCAAAAATAAGCTGAATCGCGGGGTCTGTTTAGTATTTTTCCCATAGTTTAGGGTTACCCGTTTACACTGTAGTGTAAAATATAGAAGGTTTGCCCGCCTACCCTTTTCTTTCTTTTATTACATTTCCTACCCTGTCTTTTTAGTTTAATAAAATAGTTTTATTATTTTAGAAATTAGTTTAATAAAAGTTAGGGTTTAGTTTTAATTGATAAAATTAGGATTCGATTAGGGTATAAAAATTAGGGCTTTTTGTGCCATTGATTTTCTGCACCTTTTTAGTATTTAAAAACCATTTTTCCTTATTTTTCCAGTTTAATTTGTATTTCCTAGGAATTTAAATAGATTTTAAGTAATTTCTTTTTCTTAAATAAATCATAGAAAATAGGAAAATAGTTGAAAATTTTTGATTCTTTTTGTAAAAATTTCCTTTTTAAATCTAGAATTTCTGAAAAATAAAAGTAAAATTTTAGTGTTAATTTTTAGAAAAAGTTTATTTTT
>BQNB010129829.1:0-19048 GCA_026074375.1 Tanacetum coccineum | reverse complement strand
CCCCCCCCCAAAAAAAAATTAAGATCAAACTAAAAAGTTAGGGTTTTAGCCGTACAATAGCAACATACTTTCTTAAATGTTTCGTTTTGGTACGTGAAATTTTTTTGTTCCACTTAATGTAACGAACTTTCATGTTTTGTGTTAATTTGCACCAACCTTGACTGGCAACCAGGAAAAAAGTTATAAAACCGGGAAAAAGCCTATGTGGCATGTTTAATACTTTTTCTAATATTCCGTTTTGGTTCGTGAACTTTTTTCTAATGTTCCGTTTTGGTACGTCAACTATTTTATACACACGTTTTTATACCCACGTTTTTACACTCACATTTTTATAAACATTTTTATACACATTTGTGTACATGATTTTATGCGCACATTTTACACATATAAAATGTGTATAAAAATGTGTGTATAAAAACGTGTTTATAAAAACATGTATAAAAATGTGTGTATAAAACGCGTATAAAAATGTGTGTATAAAAGAAGGTATAAAAATATGTGTTTAAAAATACGTGTATAAAAACGTCTATAAGAATGTGTGTATAAAAACGTGTGTAAAAAACACGTGTATAAAAATGTGTATAAAAACATGTATATAAAAATATGTATAAAATGTGCATATAAACGTGTATAAAAATATGTGTATAAAAACGCGTGTATAAAAATGTGTGTATAAAATTGTGTGTATAAAATTATTTCTGTTGGATTATTTCAATAAAACTAAAATAATAAAAAATAAGAAATAAAATAAAATATATACCATAACAAGTTATAATTAAATCATTAAAATTTAAGTTTATTTTAAATTGTAAAAATATTTATTATTTTTATTTTTTTATTTTTTTTATTAATTAATTTATAAACACCAAAGCATAAAATAAGAGTATATCATACATATTTAAATTAAAAATTATAAATTATATTTAAAATCAAAATAAAAACAACTAAATAAAATAAAATCAACTCAACAAATAAAAAATCAAATTAAAAACAACTATACATAAAAATAAAATAAAAGAGCATATACTTAAAAAAATAATATAGAAATAAATATAAAAAAAAAAAATGAGAATTAACAAAAAGTAAATCAAATCAGAAACAAAAAGAAAAAAAAAATAATTATAATTCTAAATGTAGAGAAATTCAAAACACAACACACAATACAATACACAAACACACAACAACAACAAAAAGTTATTAATATCTACTTATTAAAAACAATTAAAATATGAACATAATAAACCTCCTTTAATATATTATTAATTTTATATTTTAAATACATTTTCTATTAAATATATTAATTTTTTTTTTATTTATTTTAGTTTTAATATATTTTTTTTTTTTAGTATATCTATATATTTTTTTTAAATAATTAAAAACATTTGGTGTAAAAAGAATCGCGTGTATGTAAAACTGTGATATACTAACATGTATATAAAAATTTGTATAAATGTGCATTATCTATAAAAGTGGTATAAAAATATATGTGTATAAAAACTCGTGTATAAAAAATGATGTGAAAAAAATTGTTGGATAAAATCAGTGTATAAAAATGTGTGTGATAAAAATTTGTGTATAAAAATTTGTGTAAAAAAAATATGTGTATAAAAACATACATTTTGGTATAAATCATGTGTAAAAAAAATCTGTGTGTTAAAATATGTGTTATAAAAACATGTGTAAAAATGTGTGTATAAAAATATTTGTATAAAAACGTGTATATAAAAATGTGTATAAATTTAAAAATAATTAGAAAAAAATAAACAATCGTTAGTATAAAGGACTAACGTTGCAAACGTTCGTTGGCTAAAATGCCTAACGTTGCAAATGGTCGTTAAGTAGAACAAAAATATAGCTGATTCCAGGTAAAACAAGTTTGATGGTGCAAATTAACACAAAATTTGAAAGTTCTTTACATTTAAAAAAAAAAAAAAAGTTCCCTTACCAAAACGACCCAAAAAGTTGTGTAATAAAAAACTAATGTAATAGGGCATGATACCACAGGGGCCTTCCATTTGCAGAAGAAATGAAAGTGATCCCAACCCAAACACCGCCCCTTTTGCAGAAGAAAGGAAAGAAGGATCAATAGAAATGGAAGATGTAAAAGGTGTAGTAGTTGACAATATTGACATCCATTTGGTGAGCTCAACCGAGTCACCCGAGTTCACTCATTTCAAATGGGCGATTAGTCATTCATCCATAATCGGATTGGACGCCGAATGGAAGCCCGTCCGTTCTCACCAACCCACTTTCCCTCCCGTTTTACTTCTCCAAATCGGTTGTCAACTCAACAACAACAAGTCAAACATTGTTTTCCTTTTAGACCTATCTCAAATTCATCTCCCTTCCATATACGAGTTCCTAAAAGACGTTTTCATATCCCCTGATATTTTAAAGCTAGGGTTTCGTTTTAAGCAGGACCTCATTTACTTGTCGTCCACCTTTCGCGACCACGGTTGCGATTCTGGCTTCGATACGGTACTCACTCACTCACTAACTATTAAAACATATGGTAACGTAGTTGTGCCAAACAAGCATTTAATATCACGACGCTTAACGCTCCTAAATGCTCTATGCCAAACACACCCTCAATAGTCGTAAATACTTAACTATTTTGATCCGTAACCAGGTGGACCCATATTTGGATATTGCAAACATATACACAAATCATTTACTACATCAACAGCACAAGCAAGCTAGAAGGAAGCCTAAATGTAACAAGAGCTTATCTTCCATATGCCACGAGCTTCTTGGCATTTCTCTTTCTAAGGTTATTATTATTTCTATCCTGTTATGCACTTTTCGCCATTTGAATGTTTATTAGCTTATTACTATGTAACTAAGAAGAATGTCATGTGTCTTTGTTTCAGGAGCTACAATGCAGTGATTGGTCACTTCGTCCTCTTACACACCAACAAAAGACTTACGCTGCTTTAGACGCTCTTTGTTTGATTCAGATTTTCAACGTCTTTCTGCACACACTCCTTAATCAAGGTTATTTTCACATTTTCATTTACTCAAGTTTCCGTTTTATCATGCTGCTTCACATAATATGGTGTCAAATTAACTTACTTTGGGTACATACACATCACATCATAGGAGAAGGAAGGATCAACTCTTAATGTTGATTACATGACCATCAATGGCTGTTGGTGCTTTTCTTCCCCTACACTTGTTTGGATTCAACAAATTTTATAAACCATAACAAATCATGACAACCTGTACATGTTCATGATGAAGTTAATATTCACCATATACATTGCGTCGATATGATAACTTCCCTCCCTCAGCATTGAAAACATATGGCTTATGCTTTATAGCTGTTAGTTGCCGTTTTCCTCCTAGATTCCTATTTTCTCTTGTTTTCAGTTTGATAGACAAAGAACAAACACGATCTTTAAGTTCCCCATCAAACACAATCAAGTGCCTAAATGGCTTGAGGAGAAGGGGTAGACCAAAACTTAGGTGGGAGGACCGAGTCAAGCTGGACATGAAGGAGCTTCTCTTGTCCGAAGACATGATCTCTGATAGGAATGAGTGGAGGGCTAGAATTAGACTAGGAGGTTAGGAGGTTGTCATTGAGCTGTTTGTGCTTTTCTTTTCCTTGTGTGCCTTTTCTTGTGATGTTTGCCTGGTTGTTTGTGTTTTCCCGTGCTTCGTTGCCTCTGTTTTGTTTGCCTCTTTGCCGGCTCGCTTCTTGCCTTGCTGTGCTTTTCGTGCCTTGTGTATTTTGCTTCTTTTCCTGGGTGGTTTTTGTGCCCTTGTAGTTTCGGATAGGTTCGGGTGGTGAGCTAGATTTAGTCTAGGAGGTTAGATGGCTGGTTTTCAGAGGTTTGGTTTATGTTCCTTTTTGCTTTCTAGGCTCGTTGTTGTCTGCCGCGTGGTCCTTGTGTTTTGGTTTAGCCTTAGTGCTTTGCTTTTTCGCCCGTTGTTGCCCTCCTTTTCCCTTTCCTCTTTGTCTTGCTTTTGTTTCTTGCTTTGTTTTGCCCTGTGGTATGCTTGCTCTCTTTTTTTACGGTTTCTGCTTTCCTTGTCTTTTGCTTGTTTGGCTCTTGTGTGTTGTGTGTCGTCTAGGTCTTTTTTTGTGCTATGTTTTAGTGTTTCTTTGCTTTGTGGCCCTATGTGCTCCTCTTGCTCCCATGCTTTTGTATGCCTTTCTTTCTTTGTCTTTTGCATGTTCGTGTTCCTGCCTCCTTGTTTTTGCTTTCCTTCGCTTCCGTGGTCCTATGCTTGTGTCGGATCTTATTGTTTGTGTCGCTTCTCCATGTTGCTTCTCCTAACTTGCCTTCTGTCTTTGCTTACCTTTTGTTCATTGCTTGCCTTTTGTTTTTTGCTCCATTTTTCTTCTCTTGCCTTTTTTCTTGCCTCTCTCTTGCTTTCAAAAAAAATTTAAAAATAAATAAATAAATAAAAAGGGGTATCCTTTCCTTCTTTCCCTCTCTCCTTTCTCTTAGCCGGAGGTCTACCCGGAAGCAGTCTTTCTACTCGCGGGTTTCCTAAAAGTAAGGGTATGATCTGTCTACATTTCACCTCTCATACCCAGCCTTGGCGGGATTGAGTATCGTTGTTGTTGTTGTTGTAATGGAAGCATGGGGTATTAGGAAGCTACTAAACACAGGTGTTTAGGAACAAGAAGCATGTGGTACTCCTTTTGAAGCCTCCAATTTAATAAGGAGGACCCAATCTTTATATATAATAGATATGTAAATAAAAAATAGAGTGGTGTTAGCCTAACTTTTATCCATTTACCCTTTATACTCACACATTCAGTTAATTTCTGAAATTGATCACATAGTATATATATGAGATACTACATGGTGCAAGTAATTGAGAAAAAAAATCACATTATACAACAAATGGACTATCAAAGTGAAATTATTAGTGACTCTATGATTCTTGAAGTTGAGGATCAAACACCTGATGATCTTGATGTAACCAACATGTTATCGTCTTTAACTCTTTCTCCCGCCCTGCATCAACCTTTTGCACTTTAGAAAGTAAAATGCTCAGGTTAACTGGACGTAGATACTACTTATGATATAGCTTTGTTTCATGGAAGAATTATTAAAACACAGAAAAGATATTCCTGAAATTATGAGAGATGGTTATCATCTATATTGTGACTTTTTCTGGCACGGAAAACTCTTTTGTACTGAACGGGGAGATACTTTCTGATCACAGCAGGTTATCATTGAAATCTTGCGACACTTGATTATTCAAGTTATAATATTGGGTTGAAACAGATACCTTTAGGCGAAAATGATATTTCACTAGAATATTGAGGAGCACGTATCCTGAAGCTGTAGAGATGGTCAGAGCTACTATAATTGAATACCCTCAAAAGCTGCATGCTAAACTGCAAACAAGTTTGAAGAAATCAAATAGCAATTCCATGCCCATGGATTACACGCTCTTGCAGGTTGTAAGAGAATATGGTGATAAAATAGAGTTGACGGAATCAGATGGAAAGCCAAGAACCTCAAAAAAGAAAGGAAAAAGGAAGTCCTCTAATGGGTTTACTGTTAAAGAAAGACGAGTAGATTATATTGATGCATGGCAAGGCCCAGCACCATGGGACTCTTTGCTGGGTGGTGATGGGTGCCCAAAGTTTCTGTGTGATGTTATGGTAAGCAGCACAGTTTTTTTTTTAAATTTATGACATATCCCAAGTTTTTTGCTCAATGTTAGTCCCTTCATACCAAAATAATATAAATGTCGAAGTACTATTGACAGATAATAACCAAGAGTGTGTAAGCAGGTTATTAAGGAGGGACTATTGTCATCTGTTAAAACTACTGCTCAGTAGTTAAAACCCCCGGAATATATAAACATTTTTAGCTTGAAATTTTTCAAAAAACTCGTGCTTGAACATCTTAATTGAAGATTGTTGCAGTGTTTTTACCAAAAGAGTAATATTAGAGGTCAAAGGTATCAATGAAGCTAAGATAGTGGGTTGCAGTATGTGTTTTTTTCTCCACACTTTGTTTTTATAGGTGCTCAGTTTGCTATGGTTGGTTTTAGGTGGTCAATGGATGATCCCGGTTTTCTTGACATTGTCTTCTTCACCGAGTGAATTGTTTGTAGGACTCGGAAATAATAGTCCGATGTTTTTGTTTCATAAATTTATTTTTTCTCTCAGGTGGAGGGCTTGGCAAAACATTTAAGGTGTGTTGGAATTGATGCTGCTGTTCCCTATTCTAAAAAGCCAGAAACCAGGTAGTGCTACTGCAACAAGCTCCATCTCCTTAAAAAAACAAGTAGATCATGTTTAATCAAGTTCAATAAAATCAGTGATTGTTATTGTTTTGATTTGAAGCTCTACTTTTAAAAATGTTTGTTTTGGGGTTCAAGCAGCATTTGGTATGCTGAATCCTGAGTTATGAAATATTTTAGTTCATTTGAATATTGCACTTGGTGTGTCTTCCTGAAACTTTTCATAAGATTCTTCTCATTTTTTGTTTTTTTCATTTTCAGGGAGTTGATAGATCAAGCTATTAAAGAGAAGAGAGTTCTCCTAACAAGAGATGCCAAGCTCTTGAGACACGAGTATCTGTTAAAAAATCAGATATATAGAGTGAAGAGTCTTCTAAAAAATGACCAGCTCAATGAGGTATTGGCTAGTTTATGAATAAAATACAAGATTGCCAGGTTATTTGTGTTGTGTTGCAGGGTCTTTCTTTGTAACTTTAAAGAATTCATTTCATTTTGAAGTTAGTCCTGCGACTATAACAGTTTTTAACATTTTTTGGGCGTGAATGGGATTTACGATGCTATGGATGATTAGAAATGTCAATGGAGCTGTGAACATTTTTATTTGGCAACTTTTGAGATGACAAGATTTATTGTAGAAAGGTAGATGGCACATCTTGTTATTAATGCATGTCTTATGATAGGACTATGTATCAATATAGAAACTGGAATATTTTTGTCGATAACCTGGAATTGTTGCTAAAACTATAGGTGGGTTTCTTGGTAACTTGGCTATAATGTAACGTACCTCGCGTTTGCAGTAAGTGTATCGACGATAGTTGATTATGAATCTAAAGTCGAGAAAGTTAGAAAGACTATTAGCATAAAACAATATATGAGGTCGGATTCTGGATGTTATCCCAAGAACTATCTTACAGCTGATTTTACATATAGTATGAAGGGGTCCACTTATCGTTACTCTAGTTGAGATTAAGATCTCATAATCTTTGAAGCGATGAAACTATACCTTGGATGCTGAATCACTCTTTTTATTTTGCAGGTGATTGAAACTTTCCAATTGAATATTTGTGAGGATCAACTGATGTCAAGGTGCACTAAATGCAATGGCAGATTCATCCAGAAACCACTGTCAATTGAAGAGGCCATTGAAGCAGCAAAGGGATTTCAAGTGATCCCCAACTGTTTGTTTGACAGGAACATCGAGTTCTGGCAATGCACAGACTGCAATCAACTTTACTGGGAGTATTTCTTTGACTCGTCTTTTTAAATTTCAATTTTGTCTAGCTTTGAATCTAATGTGGAATCTTCTAAAATTTCGTTCTAAAAGTCATGGTCAAAATCAAGCAAGGGCGTAACGGGTGAAGGGGTTGTACTAGTCTTAATTGAGATCATGCAGGCATGAAAGTTGACCTTTGAATTTCAGCATTTTTTGTGGTTACGTTTACCTAATGATAATTATGTTTGGATTGCAGGGAACACAATATCACAATGCAGTGCAGAAATTCATCGATGTATGTAAGATTAGCTCAACTGCTTGAAAAAGGAGCATAACTGCGTGTGGCGCTGTTTTGTTTGTTGTTTTTCTGTTTATCAAATTTTGAAGTGTAACAGTGTAGTAGTTTTTTATAGAAGGCATATGTTGAGGCCTTTTGCTCAACGGCGTAAGAAAGGTACCTTCAATCCCACCGCTTTACTTTGTTGGCTGTGGAGTCTGAGTCCGTGTCAACAAAACTAGGTTTTTGCTTCATAAGAAGGTCCGAGGATGTAGTACATGATTCAACCAGAGTAGTCGTGCGCGCAAACCGGTTAACCAGATCGGTTCGGTTTGGGTCAAACAGGAACCAGTTTCGGTCTACAAGGAGGAAAAACCGGTTTGGCATAAACCCAAACCGGTTTGAAACCGGTTTCTTTCTTGAACCGTATTGAGGTGAAACCGGTTTGCCGGTTTTAAACCGGTTCGGTTCCGGTTAACCGGTAAAACCGGTTTGGTCGATTTTTTTTTTTTTTTTTGATTTTTTGTGGTGTTATACTATAAACTGAATAACCTTCAACTTTTATTTAATACAAACCATAATATTACATAAACGAAATACAACATAAAGAAAATACAACACAACATAAAAGAAATACAACATTTAAAATACAACACAATACTAGTAGTAACCATAGTTACATAGACCCATCCAAGTCCATCTCCGGTTGGTCATCTTCGGCTCCGCTGCTACATCATATAATCATAGCCGTGGTTCACCTGAGAGCCGTCGCAACTTAGCATCTAACTCAATTTCTTTATTGGGTAAGTTGAGTGGCTTCATTTTGTTGCATAGAGCAGAGAATCAAACTATAAGATAGACGTAAAACAAATTGAAATTAAGGAATAAAACAAAAAAAAAAAATAAGGCATAATTAAAAAAAGAAAATAAAAACGTAAGAAGAAAAATAAAAAAGAAAAAACGAATAAATAAAGAAAAAATATAAGAAAGGCCAAATAACTCAAGAAACCAACATACACCCACACTGAGCACACCTCTCAATACACTAACCCACGCATCACCATACAAGCCCTCTACAAACAAACAACATAAGAATAATCCACAGCCATACTCGACATGAGAAGGGACTGGGCAAAAAGAGAGTCATAAAAGACAACCATTCTTCAACACTAAGGGTAGTACAAGAGGAAGAATGTGTCTTGTATTTACGCTCCTTGAGCGTCCTAAGTGATCCTTCAAGCCACATGCACATCACTAAAGACTCCGAGTTAGTCTTGTTCTTCGGAATTTGTCAACACCAACCACCTGTTGAAATGCGATTCAGAAGCTACCGAAGAACTTGGACAACTTAATATATCCCATGGCCATGCGGGATAGAACAGAAATTATTTTCACTCTTGCTTTTGCAAAACCCAAATACATCAAAATTGCAAAGTCCTTGGGATGAAGATTGAACAAAATCCGCTTTGATATAATTTGCTCAAACTCAGAGGACAATGTAGGATCATTCCTTGCTTTTTTTTTTATGTCCTATATTAAAACCATGTAGCAAAACGAGCCATAAGATAACGAACTCACACCCCAGATGATGAAACCCCCACCATTTGTTTGATTAGAGTATGGTTCGTACCTTAAAAATATTTTGAATAATACATATTAATACAAACCTTGAAAAGATTCGTGAAACCAATCCAATGACCAGTTGCAAAACCATCACTTGAAAACTCCAATTCCCTACATTATATTCTCGATAGATAGACTAAACCCCGGATAACAGTTAACATGGATTTAAAAGCCGGCTGAACAAGTAAATTATCGAAGGTGGCATGTTTTTTCAAAATACTCCTAAGTTTTTTCTTCATTGTATAACCATACAGACAAACAACCCCCACTCAAGTTCTACTTCAGATAATTTCCAACTAATTAAGAAAATCTGTTGAAGGTACCAATGGAGATGTTGGGAAGTAAACCCCCGACAAAATAACCCGTGAGCATTTTTGAAACACTTCAAGTAATGGGTTTAACATTTCAATCATAACCCAATATTCCACCGGAAATTTTTTAAAATAAACATTCTACCATTCTTATTGACCAAAATGTGCATGAAAATGGGAGGACAAAATATATGTAGAACAGATATAAAAAGATCAATAATGTAAAATCAAACGCCAACGTGGTTTTCTGTTTCAAACCACTTTCGAACATTTCAAAAGTGGAGTTCCATCGTGTATCAACGTCCCAATTTAGTGAATAACAAGGTTAATCTGCATCCCTACAGATTCTAATATAACGTTTTCGGATTTTATCACCAGATTTAAAAACATCTTTTTAACATTTGTTTGAAAGACTCTTTCATTTGATTAATTATGGGGACCTTTAAACCAGCTTGCACAATCAAGTTAATGATATGTGCAACACAACGACTATGATAAAACCTACCCGCCATTGGTGGGTTGTATTTTAATATTAGTTTTTCCATGGCGGTTGTGTTGTTGCTAAAAAAGCATTATCCAAATAATTGACATAATTTTTCTAGGCAAACCAGAAATACAAAGATTTTTTCCAACATATACTTCAAGTTTGTACCCTGTGAGGAGACGGAAATATACTCAATAAAGACCCGCTTCATCATTTGCAATTACTAGGTTCAATTTTTTTCCAATGTGGCGTAACACACAGTAAGAACCGGGCAAAATTATGAGGAGCGGACCAATACATCGTTGTTAGGTTTGACCCTAGTATTATAAGTAGCAAAACCATCAATTGTTGCTTGTTTAGCCGCTACCCATAATTTCATTGCATCACGTTTGAGAGTAGTGCGACTTACATGAGTGTATCTTGGTTGCATAGTGTTCTGGAACACCCTCGTGGTCAAAGTGGTTGAATGGTAACCCTCGTTGAATCACCAAACCCGCGAATTGTTCACGAAGATAATCTGGATTGTACATGAAAATTTGCCCATCTCGTCCCATCGACGTTTGCCCCGCTTCCGGATTCTGATTCTGCTGCGCCTTTAATACTTCACAATGCGGATGAGTTATATGATTCTTCAACGTCGTGTTGGAACCCTCCGAGAAGAAATGAAAGCAATACTTGCATTGAGCTTTTTTCTGACCGTTGGTCATAATGCACATGTTGAAGTCTTTCAAAACTTCGGGGGTTCGATTGGTTGGTATGATTTCACGAATTGTCAGTGCACTTGTTGAACCAACACCGGTTGTAGTTGAAGCGGATTCATTTGCCATTGAGGTGGATAGGTTTTTTTTTTTGCTTAAGAAGGATTGTATGTAATGTAAGTTGTGATTTACAATGTAATACAACACCATTATTTATAGCACAAGAAAATCATTGATCCTATCCAGTTATCCTCAAGAAAAGCTAGATAGGATAAGAAAATCAGAAAAAGGATGATTCCCGGGTCCTCCATTGTCTCAGATGAATCGTGTTCGTTCCAAACCGGTTTTTGAAACCGGTTCAAAAAACCGGTGGTCAAACCGGGTTTTTCGGTGGAAAGCCAAACCGGTTCCAAACCGCCGGTTTGGCCAAAAACCGGAACCGGTTTGGTCAAAACCGGGGTTGACCGGTTCAGTTTTCGGTTTCAACCCGGAAACCGGTTTGGAACCCGGTTTTTTTGCCCATCTCTACTGCAGAGAAGATCCCCCATTTCATAGTTTTAAACTTTTAATACATTTCGTGAAGCTGAATAGGGCCAAACAGTCTACGACCGCTGTCGCTCAAACTGTTGTCTATATGGACTGGGATAGATACACCTCGCGCATTGTTGTATCATTTGTTGCTGCTATGAATTAATCTGCCTGTTTTACTAATAATAACGTGATGTGAAAAACATTTTTCTTCTTCGTGTTAGCGTCAACATACCATTTTATATAAATCACCTCGTTTTCAAAAATTTCTATTGTGAGGAACTGGAATGCATTTTTTATTCGACTCCCAACTCAATTTTGTATAATAACATGTCATTTGATATGATATGCAATCTAGCTCAGTTGGCCACCAAGATTTCTTAGAGGCTTGGGGAGGGGATGTTTGGTTAGGGGAGATCTCGAGTTCGAGTCTCACCTGGGACTTTTACCCCTTCAGGCGAAATAAGAGGAAGTACAGGCGGATTCAGGGTACAGCATACTGCCCAATTGGATGTCACGGCTGGACCTGAACCATTAATAACTAACAAGCCGTTCTAAAAAAAATAAAAAAATAAAGGTTTCTATCAAAAATACTTGATAACAAATACTATTTGCATCTAAATAAAGTTGAGAAAATATTATTAAGGTATATGTTTATTAAATCAAATGGACATGAAAAAATGTTTACTGTTTTACTTGGGGGATGTTTTTGGTTTAGAGGGAATGGAGAATGGGAAATGAAAGTTTATCCATTTTTATTTGTTTGGTAGTTTTATATAAATAAAAAAATGTGAAGAATTTTGTAAAGTATTAGTGCAGGAATTTGCAAGTGGAAATTTTAAAGTTTCATTTTCACTATTTTTGAAGGAGAAATAAAACATGAGTAAATGAAATTTTTTTGTAATATTTTTTTCACGAAGTGTATTCTTAGTATAAATAGATTGCCCTGTGAAAGATTTATATCTCAAATCATGTTTGAATTATAGAAACTTTGTACCGCGTTTTTTTTTACCAATTCGCTAGAGTGTTTGTAATTTGAATAGTCTATTTTCAAAATTTTTTTTTGAACGGCGACTTTTATTAAGAAAAACTAGCAAGGAGCTAGAAATTACAAAGAAATAAGAGACGGGTTTTTATACCAATGTGCCCAGCTAAACAATGTAATTGCGTCATCGTCGTCTGTACCGAGACACCAGTAATTGCTGTAAGACTGTACAGAATGTATCTACATCAAAGAATAACGTCCCTGGTGATTTGGGCTTGGACCTCGAACATCTTCTTATTATGTGAGTAAAATTCCATAGAAGCCAACACATCACTAAGAAAATAAAGTCCTTGGAACATGCTTTTATTCTTCTTAAGGCAGTTGCCTCATTATCGATCCAAGCGGGGGGAGACCTTGCCTTTCTCCGTAAGAGAGTTAATATCCATAATAAGGCACCGCGTCCCACCACCGATTTATTAATTTAGAAATCATCTTTGTAGTGTTACAAGCGAAGATCATAAATGATTCATGGTTTTTCAATCCCGACATCACAATTCACACAAATAGATAGAGACTCAATATCTATACACGTCTGGAAATGTTAAATCTAAGTAGGTAAGGAGTTTGTCCATTACCTTCCAAGCGAATGGTGTTCACTTTGTTGGGAACATATCGAAATCCACTAGTCTTTTGATCACCTTTGAAAGTAATCGCGAAATCTATCATGTTTCTTGACGAAGCCACGGTATACCCACCAGTATTGTTTCAATGTTTCCAAAAATAGATTTGCGTGAATGTTTTATATATCAAAATCATGTTTGAATTTATAGAAACTATGTACACGTTACAATTTTGCTAGAGTGTTTGTAATTTGAATAGTCTATTTTCTAATTTTGTTCATTTTGATTTTGTAAATAATTATAAATAGATGAATAGGGCAAGGTTATAAATAGCGTGAGGCATGGCGTGGCCGCTTGACCAAGTCTCACGCTTTAGGAGTCATGTCGAGTCATGACGTTTTTAAGGCGTGACTTAAAGCGGCACAAAATAAGAAAATATTTATAAATTTATATATTTATATCATACTTCAAATATATTGAGTTTACAAAAAGTGTCATACATAAAGAATAAAGTCAAGAAACTATCTTTTTTATCTCACGTCACGCCTTAAGCCTAAGCCTTGGTCTATTGCGTAGTGTGAAGGTCACGCCTCGCGCCTTTGCAAAGCCTTAACGGCGTCGTGACGTGACTTTTAAAACCTTGCTATTTGGTGAATAACAAACATTTGATAAATGTTTATATTTAAAATAAACATAAAAATAAAATTAAAATTTGTGTAATAAAAAGCTAGTGTAATAGGCATGATACCACAGGGACCATACCTGTAATTAAAGGAAATGAAAGTGATCCCACCTAATAAGAGGTCTAATTCAGTTAATATGTACCATTAGGTAGGGCTATCTTTGAGAAATTGTTGGACTGGGTGGTCAATGTTTGAAAGATGATCTGTCCTGGTTCATCCTAAAGCATTGTTAAGGAGGATAGGTTGGGTCTGCTAAGGGTGTGTGTTCCCTGTCAAGTGATGCTCAAACCTCTTAGCTTGCAGACCCATCTAGTGAGGATGTAGCTGCTAGATGTCTTATGTAAGCCAATGTTTGGGAAATGTATCTTGGTAGGTATAGCCCTTAGTCAGTGTGAATGAGGCTATATCTTGCTTAATGATGCCTGCCCTCTTTCATAGCAATCCATTGTGGATGTGGGTTGAATGTTTTGCTATGAATTGGGAATGGAAATGTAGTCAAGAAGGTATGGTTTTGGTGCATTAAAGGTGACTGAATATTAAGTTGGCTGATCCTGCTTGGGAATGTATCAGATTGTGGTCTAATATTAACAAGCGAAGTTTTGCTCTTGTGTCCGAGAAGTATGTTTAGTGTTAGCTAATAAGCTCTGTATTTTCGTTGATTTTGTTTTTTGATGTTTTGCTTAAAGAATGGATAGGCATGTCTATCATTCTTGTATGATTGTATTTTTCATTTCATTAATATATGAGTTCACCTTTTGCACCAAAAAAAAATGTGAAACTTAAAGGGGGTGGAATGGTGGATACATTCTTTTAACTTTTTTTTGTTAAAAGTCAAGTATACAAGCCGGTGTGCATAAGCAATAAGCAAAATAAATTGTATGTAAAGAGTTAAGGGAAAGAAAGAACGAACACAACGATATATGTTGGTTTGGGATGAGAGGTTTAGATCATTTCGTACGTCCAGTTTCGAATCTAAAACACCTATATTATTCACTAGTAGCAAATCCTTGTGGTGGATAAACCGTACAACCTTAGCTCTCATCGATCTACACCTAGACCCGAGCTAGTTCCTAACAGAGTCCACACCTAGAACCACCCACATCGACCTCGTGTATTCTACACACATATTACAAGATTTCTACCAAAGAAGTATCAAACTTCATGCTTGACCACCCTCGACACAAGCTAATTACACCTTTGTTTTTCCATACTCGGACAAGACTTAGACACTTGCTTCTCCGCACCTGGAGTAAAACTTGACACTTGCTTCTTCGCACGTGTTCATTACTCAAACAATCCTTAAATTTATCATAAGGATAAATTCTGTAACTACTAGTAATAGGAGGGATGGTGTTTGCAAACTTGTGAACTTTTTTGTAACATATGTAAATTGGAAGGACATTTTTGTACATTTGTTTTACATAAACAACTCTTGGATTTAACTGAAGGATAATTTCTATAATCAAAAGTAAACGATAAAGAACTTTTTTGCAAATTTACAAAGACTATGTTTGTAATTGTAAAATGTTTACTATTTGGCAAGGTTATAAATAGCGTGAGGCATGACATGACCGCTTGACCAAGCCTCACGCTTTAGGAGCCATGTCGAGTCATGGCGTTTTTAAAGCGTGACTTAAAGCGGCACAAAATATAAAAATATTTATAAATTTATATATTTATATAATCTTCAAATATATTGAGTTTAAAAAAAGTGTCATACATAAAGAATAAAGTCAAGAAACTATCTTTTTTATCTCACGTCACGCCTTAAGCCTAAGCCTTGCGCCTTTGCGAGGCCTTAACGGCGTCGTGGCGTGACTTTTAAAACCTTGGTGAATAGCAAACATTTGATAAATGTTTATATTTAAAATAAACATAAAAATAAAATTAAAATTTGTGTAATAAAAAGCTAGTGTAATAGGCATGATACCACATGGACCATAGCTGTAATTAAAGGAAATGAAAGTTATCCCACCCAAACAAACACCGCCCGCCCCTTTTGCAGAAGGAAGGAAGGAGCAATAGAAATATGGAATATGATGATGATATTGACATCCATTTGGTGAGGTCAACCGAGTTAACTCATTTCAAATGGGCGATTAGTCATTCATCCATAATCGGATTGGACGCCGAATGGAAGCCCGTTCGTTCTCACCAACCCACTTTCCCACCCGTTTTACTTCTCCAAATCGCTTGCCAACTCATCAATTTTTCGCAAATGATCTACAAGAAATGTTTATGTAACATTAAAAGAAAAGAAGCTTTTCACCCAACACACAACCTTAAACAAAATAGTTACTTTAATTAACTTTTAGCCACCTACGGTTCAAAAACCCCAACCCTAACCCTAATGGTGAATTTCCCATAATCAATCAAACACAAATTCAATCAATCACCTCCCCTTCATTAACCATATAATTCACTCCAAATTTATCATAATTTCAATTTCACATCACAAAAACCCCCTTCAATCTCCAATTTCAAACACTTCACACACAACTTCAATCTCCTTAATCTAATCGATATCTTTTGAATGGAGATGGAATTAAACTACCACCGTACAAACGCAAGAGCGTGATGAAGCTCATTTGCACCATGTACTCTCTCAACTTGTGCCACCGTCATCTGGTCGACAAGTACGGGGTCATCCAGGGTGCGGGCCGTGCCCGAGGTGTGGGCGCCTTTGTGGTTGCTACCGATGCGTTAATTATTATAATGCTAACGGCGACGAAGACGATGGTGATGAGGACGATGGTGTCCAGCAGCCGAAAGAGGACGGTGACGAGGACGATTGTGCATTCATGAGGAACAGGGTGCAGACGAGGTCGAAGAGGAGGTAAAAGCTTTGTAGTTTTGTTATGAATCGTGTAAAACCATTTATAAATTAAACGGTTTTCATCTTATAAATTAAACGGTTTTAAACGATTCATAACAAAACTACAAAGATTTTACCTCCTCGTCAACCTCGTCAGCACCCTGTTCCTCGTGAATTGCACAATCGTCCTTGTCACCGTCCTCTTCTGGCTGCTGGACACCATCGTCCTCGTCACCATCGTCTTCGTCACCGTTAGCATTATAATAATTAATGCATTGGTAGCAACCACAAAGGCGCTCGCACCTCGGGCACGGCCAGACTCCCTCCCGCCGCATCCTGGACGACCCCGTACTTGTCGACCAGATGACGGCGACAGAAGCTGAGAGAGCACGTGGTGCAAATGAGCTCGATCACGCTCCTGCGTTTGCAGGGGTGCAAGTTTAATTCGATCTCCATTCAAAAGATATCAATTTAATTAAGGAGATCGAAGCTGTGTGTGAAGTGTTTGAAATTGGAGATTGATGGGGGGGGTTTTGTGATGTGAAATTGAAATTATGATAAATTTAGAGTGAATTATATGGTTAAGGAAGGGGAGGTGATTGATTGAATTTGTGTTTGATTGATTATGGGTTGGGGGTTTTGAACCGTAGGTGGCTAAAAGTAACTATTCAATGTTGTTTGTTTAAGGTTGTATGTTTGGTGAAAAGCTTCTTTTCTTTTAATGTTACATAAACATCTTGTAGTGAAAAGCTTCTTGTCTAACGTTATTATTTCTATTCCTATTATTCATTTTTCGCAAATGGATTGTTTATTTCTACTAGCTTTTTATGTAACTAAGAATGTCATGTTTCAGGAGCTACAATGCAGTGATTGGTCACTTCGTCCTCTTACACACCAACAAAAGACTTACGCTGCTTTAGACGCTCTTTGTTTGATTCACATATTCAACGTCTTTCTGCACACAACTCCTTAATCAAGGTTATTACTAGGATTTCACATTTTCATTTACTCAAGTTTTCATTTTATCATTGCAAATCAACTCTTACTTTTGATTACATGACCATCAGTGGCATTTGGTGCTTTGCTAGTTTGCTTCGCCTGTAGTTGTTTGGATTCAAAACTTTATAAACCATATCTAGTCATGACAGCCTATACATGTTCACGATGAAGTTAATATTCACCATATACATTGCGGCGATATAATAACTTCTCTCCCTCAGCATTGAAAACATATGGCTTAGGCTTTATACCTGTTAGTTGCCGTTTTCCTCCTAGATTCCTATTTTCCCTTGTTTCCAGTTTGATAGACAAAGAACACACATGATCTTTACGTTCTCCCATCAAACACAATCAAGTGCCTAAATGGAGAATTTAAGTCCTCGAGTCTAGAACATCATCGCACACACAAATCTATAAAGTAGGATATACCATATATTGGGTTGAATTTTTTTTTCCTTTCTTGAGTACAAGGTAAAACCGAATACCTGAGCTACCTTTGTTGGCCTAGCAGGTAAACCTTCCACTACGCAGACCACTGATAAGAACCCAACCCATACTAGGTCGCATCAAGCCACAAGATAGGAGTAGAACTCACTCCAAAAAGCTAGCTCAAATGAGGAGGGGACACCTAGACTTTATAAACCACCAACCAATCCTATACTTGGCCGATGTGGGATCGTAAATACCCCCTTGCAAAACCATGGAGCCTTGTAAATCATCAGCCCTCCGTGATGGCACATTATTAGGCTGGACTGGGTGGCCGCTAGGAACCACAGCTAAACATCTGAACTTAGGACCTCCTTTGTTGAATCCTAAACCCTTACCTAAGATCCACAATCTTGGTTGGTTGGGGTAAACTTTTCAGCACGTTTTGGAAGTCAATAAGCGCAAAACATTTAGTTTTCTTAACTTCTACCTATAGAATCACTTTTTCTTAGATATTTGGTTTGCTTCAGTTTGTAATAAGGTAGGAGCCTATGCCCAGGTTAACTAGACGTAGATACTACTTATGATATAACTATGTTTCATGGAAGAAGTATCCAACCCACAAAACAAGATATTTGTGCAAAATGAAAGATTGTTATCATCTATATTCATGACTTTTTCTGGCACTGAAACTCCTTTGTACTGAAAGATACTTCTGATCACTGCAGGTTCATTTCGAAATCTTGCAAAACTTGATAAGTCAAGTTTTAATCTTGGGTTGAAACAGATACTTAGCGAAACTGATATTTCTACTAGAATATTGAGGAGAACGTATCCTGAAGCTGTAGAGATGGTCAGAGCTACTATAATTAAATACCCTCAAAAGCTGCATGCTAAACTACGAACAATTTTGAAGAAATCAAGTAGCAATTCCATGCCCATAGATTACACGCTCTTGCAAGTTGTAAGAGAATATGGTGATAAAATAGAGTTAACGGAATCAGATGGAAAACCAAGAACCTCAAAAAAGAAAGGAAAAAGGAAGTCCTCTAATGGGTTTACTGTCAAAGAAAGACGAGTAGATTATATTGACAGTTGGGAATTAAAGAGCTTCTACAAGATAATGCTGCTGAAGGACTTAATACTGCTAGTAGTAATAGTTAGTACTGCTAG
>BQNB010129828.1:0-19048 GCA_026074375.1 Tanacetum coccineum | reverse complement strand
ATTTGGTTTTTCAAAACGTTGAACACCATTTTTCAAGAATTTCTCAATGACAATTCAAAATATTTCAAAATTGTGTGTTCAACACTCCATTCTTTATATTGTTTTAGAAGACAATTATTCTACATTTGGTGTCATTTTAAATGAGTCAATGTTTGAGAGTGCGTTTTTTTTTTGAAAAACAATGTTTTAATGATTGTTGGATACATCATAACATGACAATTTTTATGTATTCAACACATTATAAAAAGATCTTAATAACATCTAAGGAATAATAATGACTATTAAATAGATTGATTGTTATAAGATGATTAGGTGGCTGAGCATAATTTTTCAAGAACTCTTCGATGACAATTAATAATTTTTCAAAATTGTGTGCTCAACAATGTTAACCCTCAATTTTATATTTATTTTACAACTTGGTATCATTGTTTTTGATGTCAAACATATGTAAAATCGAGGGGAGCAAGTTAATGTTCTATGTAATTCATGCTAAGTAAAAGTTTTCTTCCTACGGAATTTTCAAGACAAATTTTAATCACAAAGTATTTCAAAAACTAAGTGAATTAGTATTTAAAATAAGGGGAGAAATGTATTTAAAATGTGATCTTGAAAATAATAAGTGATTTATCAACTCAAAGTGCTTGATGCTCTTCGAAAAAGGTTTTATGGTTACGATCTCATACCCTACAACATCTTATTTCATGACGATTCTGAAGTCATAAGGTGGTAAGGTTAGGAATTAGTCCTATGATCCAACCAGAACCGGAGGGATCTACCCAAGGACACTCCACAGTTAGAAATAGCAGTCCTTAGGAATGATTAAAGATGAATGTGTAAAGGGAAAAATGCCGACTAAGACTGAGTTAACACTGGAACAATCACAACAAGGTATTAATAATGACTTCTTGGTAAGCATTGAAGGGGTTGAAGAATGAAAAAGAAATGTATGGATAAAGGGTGAAAAGAAAGAAGCCCTCCACACAACTTAGGCAGAAACCGGGTCAATACATATGCTGTCAGAATCACAATGTTGATTGCTGACATTAAAGACGACATCATGGACCCAGTGATGCAATGCACAACCCTTCCCAGCCATTCGGGTCTCTCTCAAAAGAAACTTGTCTCATTTGTCACGGAGATACACACACCTTCTATTGACTTTCTCACTCTGAGTTAGTTAATATTGAATAGGTGGCAGTCTGCTCCTGCCTCCGATTACTAAAAACCAAAATGCACAAATCGAGTCTAGAGCCAAGAGATCTATAAATAAATCTCATTAGGACACATTCCATGACAAACACTTGTTGAACATCATTAAGTTCACAAGCTGTTGACAAGAGTCCTACGCATTATCCTTGTGATTCTACCAAAACATTCAGAGTGATACTCTTTAGTATTTGACTCGCGCGAACTCACCCCTTAAATATGTAAACAAATACAAACATGTATAAATACACAACAAGGGACGAAATCACGCGAGAGCAATGAAAACCGGAAGCAGTAGAGAGTGTTCCCGGGTCGTTTTGTCCCAACGAGGCTAGAGATGGAAAATCGAGAGACGATTGATAATTGATGTTTGAAAATGACAAGGATGTGATTGGGAACTAAACTTAATGAGCAAATGCACACAAAGATAAACAGCTAGAAATAGTGAAAACACTTAAAACTTTTTATTCTAAGACTCAAATAAGATCAAATAAACTTAAGACAAAACAAAATAAGCTAGACTAACTCTAAATACGCAAATTCAGCAAGCAATTAAACTAATTAAACAAGAAAAACACAGCAGTACTAACAACAGTACTAACAGTTTTAACTAACAGTACTAACTTGGAGTTAGTACTGCTACCTTTAAGTTAGTACTGCTAGCTTAAGGTTAGTACTGCTAGTTCAATGAAGCAAGAAATAATCAAATAAGCTGAAACAGATATTTAACTAACCTTAATAAGCATTCAATAATAAGAATAAGCAACTAGAATAAACTAGAATGGCAAATAAGCTAAAAAGCTACAAACTGATACACTATTGGAAATACTTTGAAAAGGAAAATAAGCTTAAATAAGCTTACTCCTAAAAACAGTGAAGGAAAATGGTTTAATCTACTCTAAAAAGCTGAGGAAATCTTAAATAAGCAGAAATAATAAGCTGAAAGGCTAAAATGAACTACCAGTACTAACAGTTTTAACTAACAGTACTAACTTGGAGTTAGTACTGGTAGCTTTAAGTTAGTACTGTTAGTTCTAAAATCCCAAAAATGAACTATCAGTACTAACTATGGGTTAGTACTGTTAGTTCAAAATACCTCTTACAGTTTTCACAAATCATTTTTCTTTTTATATTAAGCTGATTTGGTCCTTAATTATTAGAAACAGATTGTTAAATAACAAAATAGGATACTTATAAACAGGTTTTAGTCAAGAATAAGCACTAATAAGCAGTTCTACAGTAAATGAGAAAACAAGAAAAAGAGAAACTTACAACACCCTTGCTCAAAACAGGGCTAAACCAAGTATCTACAAGCTCTAGCTTGCATAAAACAAGCTAGTAGTGTCCATAAGCCCATCCAGAACTGGCTTATCATCCATAAAATAAGCTGTGGTGTATTTGAGAGTGATTTTCTTCTTGACTACTTAACTTTTTATATTTTCTTAATTAAAGCAGCTTGTAAACAAACTGTGTTGAGAGCTTTTTGAATACAAAACAACACAATTAAGGAACTTAACGCTTGGAATTGTAAATTGATTTAAAACTTCAAAGTTGCATTAAAACTTGAAAGTGTTACAAAGCTGAAAGTTAAAACTGTAAATGACTGAAAATAAGCTAAGTTATATTAAAAATTAAAAACTAACTAGTTAAAAAACTAAGATCGCTCAAAGGCTTACAAAAGGCTCTATTTATAGCCGAAGTCTTCATCTCTTGGACTTGCAGCTTGTGCTTCTTTTGTGAGAGCAAAAACTAAGTGTGCTTGTTGTGTGAGGTGATTCTAAAACAAATCCCAGCCTTCCATCTCTTTTGTGCATCTTTGGAGTCAATCATAGCCATCGAAAATACTTGGGAATGGTGAGGGATTGCCAACATGGCACTTATACAGATACAGCTGGGGGGGGGGTTGATAGAGTGGTTGAAATGATTTTTCTAGGGTGTTGAGTGGTTTTGCAGGGTAGAGGTATGGGACGACATGCCCAAGTTGTACCTGGGTTTTGTTTTGGGTGGGAAGAATGGAGTTTGGGAAGGATGGCAGCTTTGGCCCCTCGTCTCTTATAACAAACTTTGCCTGGTTTGCAATTTCGACCCTTGTCTTTTTCTTTTGTAATACAATTTAAGGTTTGGCAGTTTTAGTCCCTTAAGTTGTATTTTCTTCACTTGGTTGACTTTAGACTTTCATTTGACTTTGTCTTATCCATTCCGTGCTTGGTTTTGTTTGGTTTTGGCTTTCTTTTTGGTCCTGCTCTTGAATATCCGTTCCTGCACAATATAAATGCAAAACATACAAATACGATGTATTTTGGTACGTTTTTAGTCATTTAAGTCCGTTTTTAATGGAAAATGGTATGTGTAATTAAGCACATACCAAGATTCCCCATACTAAGGTATTGCCGTGTCCTCACGCAATGTTATGAAATAAACATTCAAGAAAACTAAGAATCTCGATCCCCCTCAACTAATTACCTTGAAAAGTAGCAAAGTGTTCGTCAAGGGGAACTAAAGAATCAATAGTTTCGACAATCTAGGAAATGAATTGACGACATAATCAGAAAGATAGTAACTATCTGATTCACTCTTACCGTGTTGTCTGCTTTGAGACGTTCCGGTAATGAGAACAAGCAAGCATGGTAAATCTAATACATCTGTGTTAGAAGACCCTACGCTTTGAGCTGGAAACCCTGTCAAGGAGATTCTTTGAATCTACCTGATCACAGGTATAATATTTATACTGTAAAACGGTCCTACGGAACCGGAGGTTAATCTAACCAAATCCGGACGAATGACAAAGCCATATTCGTCCACCCGCTTTATTGCTAACTGTTTTATTTCAGGATACATAAAGATGGAGATGGTGATGCCTCATTCCAGCTGAAGTCGGATTCATTACCACATGCTCATGCTCACTCTACAAAGACATTCTATAAGCATCAAGATTCAAGAATCATGAAAGCTCAAGAATTAAAGACAAAGACTTCCGCAAACTCTGATATTAACGATAACTCCTCAGAAATCAAGCTTCGGGGGAGATTATTAGAAAGCTTTCAAGATGATGCAAAGTATGAGCATGTTGGTCAAGACACAAGATCGCAAGGTGGCAAAGACGTTAAAGACAAACAAGGATAAAGATTTAAAGATCTTGGAACAAAAGACAAAGTCGAAAGACAATGACAAAGGCTCAAGATCAAATATCACAAAGCATGAAGGAACAAGCCTACAACAAGATAAAGACCAAAACAAAGACTCAAGAACTAAACGACAAAGCAATCTCAATAAGTCCAAGGAAGTAAGATTCAAAGACCTCGCTTCGGGGGAGATTGTTAGCCTCAAAATATTAAGTCGAACAAGGAAACTCGGTCTTTATTTATTAGTCGTTGTAATTGGCTAGAAAGGGAGTCGGGCTCGTGATTTAATCTAATATTGTATACGTTGCGGGCTAAAGCCCAAAACCCGAGCCGACCCAACAACCCTACACCTAGGCGTCACCCTAGGGTAGTAAGAAAGTATAAATACCCCTCTCCACTCTTGGAGAGGGTGTTGGTCTCATTTGTATTTTTTACAAGGTAATCAACCTTATCATTTTTCTCTCTACTTTCTCTTTCTAGTTTCTCTCTCTAAAATTATTTCATTCTTCTATCTCTTTTCTTATGGTTTCTTATCATTGATTCATACCTATTTGTATGGAAGTGAAATGATATTATATAGGTACCGACAGGGTTATTGGGCTGGGTTGGCCTGATAATATTTCTTCAGTTTTGGCTTCGTCTTTGACTTGTTGACTTTGACTTTGACTTTGACTTTTTACGCTCTTTCCAATCCCGTGCTCAGTTTTGGCTTTGTTTTTGTCCTTTAGTGAATATCCGTTACTTGCACAGTATACAAAGCAAAACAAACATATATTTGGCATTTTATGTCCGTTTTTGTTCATTTGGGGTCGTTTTATTAGATAAAAGGTATGTGTAATTAAGCACATACCAAAATCCCCCATACTAAACTATTGTCGTGTCCTTACGCAATGCCATAAGTAAACACTTTAGAAAACCAAGAATCTCAATCCCCCTCGACTAATTACCTCCGGGGGATTAATGTGGACCGAAAAAGCATAGCGGGGATTGTGTCATTGTGTGGGTGTTGTTTTGACATCTTGGGTTTTCGAAAGAAAATAGAAACAAATCCGCTCTTGCTTTTCCACTACCGAAGCCGAATACGTAAAGTTACCGGGAAAGGCTTAGTTCAACAAAGCACTATGGATGAAACAATGCTATTTATCGGACAACGACGTACAAATTATGCCGGTTTCCAAATCAGTGTGCGGCAACAAACAAAGGCGCGATTGACCTTAGCAAAAACCCGGTGCAACACTCTCGTACCAAACACATCAAAATATGTCACCACTTTCTTCATGATAATGTCCAGAAAGGACATATCTCTATTGAAAAAGTGCCATCCGTCGACAATATCACCGACATTCTTACTAAACCTCTCAAACGTGAATCGTTCAACTATCTACGTCTTGGTTTAGAAATGATGGAACACATTCCATAAATCACCTCTCTTTTCTTCTGTCTCGATTCTAGTCCGTGTTCCATTCCGCGTCGTGACAATTTAACAACTCCATCCGAAGCTTGTTAAATATTTTTAATTCGTGAAATGCAAATTAATTAGTCACTCTTCCTCGTAAATTCATGTCGAAAATTAAAAGTCTAAAAACCTGTAATACGGGCGGCCCCATATCTCAGGCGGCCCCAAACCCTTTTTGGGTGGCCCCTGATCGACATGGGACTGCCACCAGCAGATGTCTAACTTTTAACACTTAACAAAAAATTTCAAAACATAAAGCCAAACACACCCTTCCCTGCTGGTGCGATGAACACGGAACCAAAACCACCAAAACTCAAAATCAACCACCTAAACACTCATTGAAGATCAAATCAACTCTAATAATTATTCCTAACATCATAAAGATCATCAATTGTAAGTCATTTCATCTATTTTCTTTCAATTTGAGTCTAGGGTTCATGATGAACACAAAAATTAAAATTGGAGATTTTCCATTTTTCTTTCAATTTTGTACAATTAGGACTACTAGGATATAATGTATAACTAATATTCTTCCCTTATACATAAGATTTACATACACTAGTGAGTTTGTCAAAAAATTGATTTTGAACCAAAACCCCAATTTTATTTTCAAATCACTCATGTTAGGAACATAATAAAATTGTTGTTATGCATTTTTATTACAACTTAAAACGTTTTTAAACACATGCATAATAATCTCATGAATAAAATTTGAGTTACATAATTCATATGTAATTTATGACATGTTTGGATGAGCAAAATCAAATTAAGGAGCGTTTGGGTTAACTCTTAGGATTTTATTTCTAGGTCGAGTTAATCGTTACTCCACATTTGTCACATTTAGGCACACACTAAAAACAATGTCCATACAATACTACACGTAAATGATAATAAAATGTGACTTAAATACTTTCTTTCCAGATAATCATGCCTGACAAATCATCTGAAGACCATAAAAATACTAGACACTACATTCTAATAATTTCACATGAATACCGTTCACCTTTAAAAGAAAGACTAAGAAACCTTGAAAGTCGCTACATTCATGAGGGTTGGGTGGGTTTTGAAGACTTTGAGGATCTACACTATGTTCGGTCCTTGTTTAGTTTTCTTGAGTTTGAGTGTCTTCTTGAAATCAATGACAAAATTTATCCTCGCTTCATACTTGAATTTTATAGTCAATATCAAATAAACTATTCCGACGAAGGTCAAATGTTAATCGAATTTGTGATTCAAAATCAATTCTTTTCTTACACTATTGAAGAATTTGCTCAAATTCTTGACATACCTTGTGAGGATGCTTGTGTCTTTACCGACAAGTGGTCACTTGACGACTTGGCAGATGGTGTTCCTAGGGATGGTTCAAACCAAACCAACCCTCATTCTCCTGATGACATCATTTCGTATATTCAAAATGATCGAGAAGGCCAGGTCACTCGTACCCGTCATAAGCAAGAAATTGATGTTCAAGATCATTAAATTCTCACTCGTGAAATTGTGTCAACCCTGAAGAATTTGGAAGAAATTATCCAAGAAAATGTTTTTTATCAGGGGGTAATCGGGACCATGTTCCCGCGTGTCTTTGTTACATGCTCTATTGTATTGCAAGATTCGAAAAGTTAAACCTCGCCTATTATATGGAAAAACGAATAGATTGGGTCACTAAACAAGCTAGGTTAATTTTACCCTATGGTATGTTATTAACTCGTTTGTTTAAATTTTTCATGAGTGAAAGTGATGAATTGGTCAATGAGTCTTATGTCTTGTACGATCGTGTCATGAATCCTCTTACCGCCCAACAAGAACAAAAGACTAGAAAGGATTATGGCAAGAGAAGAGGTCATCACTCTACTTCTTCTTCCTCCGCCTTCGATCAACCATCCTCCTCTCATCTCAACGATGATGATGATGATGGAAATGACGAAGGGACCTTGCATGAAAGCACTCCTTCCCCCATCCGTTTTGTTAATTCATTAACAAATAAGGTTCCTCAAGTCTTTCAAAATCCACCAAACATTGACCCTGACATGGAACCATTTTACACTCGCCAAACTAAAATCATCAACCATCAAGTTCAGTTATGAGATAAGCATCGTGGTGGTTTAAGGTCAATCGGGAAGGGATTCAAGAACTTGTGAGAGAAACATGAAGAAGAAGTGAGCAATTTGGAAAATTGCTATAAGATAATACTAATTATATTTACTACTTAATTATGCTTGTTGGTACTTATTATTACCCTCTATTCTTAGGTACTTAAACTTGTGCTATTTAGTAGTATCTTAGTACATAGTACGGGCAACAAAACTTGCCTTGGATGATCGTTTAATTTTATCATCCTAAACTTTATGCTATATATGCCTTTGTGTTGTCATACATGCTTAGCTAGGCCTTAGCATTAGATAATCTTTAGCCTTGATGATTCATGACAAAATAGGATTGACTGCAAAAAGGTGACTTTAAGAAAAATTTTTGGACTTGTTTTACAAAAATTTGAAAAATAGGAAAAATGCTACTCCTCTAGAAAACGGCCCCTATAAATAAAGGGCGGCCCCAAAATATATCTGGGACTGCCATATAATTATGGGACCGCCATCAGAGTCATGAAAATTTTACTGTGACTACCTGATTTTCTGTGAAGTTGACTATTCTCTCCACTAAACACAACTATACTTTCTGCATTATGCTAAACCAATTTTGGAATCTATTTTCTTAATCCTCATGCTTTTCCTCTTCAATTCTATGCTTCCTAATTAAATAAGCCATCCTTCCCACTCTTCTTCCCATCTTCATCTTCTTTAAACCCTTCTACCATGGATTCCACTCAAGCATCCTCCTCCTATGGCTTTAAGAAAATCAAACTCACCATCATACCTCCAAAACAACTCTTTATTGATCTCACAAATGATGATGAAAATCTCACTACACCTTCTCCTACAACAACTTCTTCATCTCCAACTCCTCCAAATGCACCATCAAAAACTCCATCAACCAATGAAACCTCATCAAGCCAAGAGAAGACATCTTCTTCTTTTCAATTAAAACATAAAATTTCACCACCATCATCTAATGAACCAACCTCTCCTCAACCTTTGAACCCTTTGCTTGACCTTCAAACCATCAACCACTTCAAAGTCATCTGTCTTTGGATATCACTCTCTCATTGTCACCATTTAAAAACCTTGAAACTCCATCTCCACCATCTCCACCACAACCTCAACCACCTATCATGGGCCATCCTGTTTACTACAACTATCATGACTACCATGGGTCAACATGCATATGTTGTTCTCATAACCGAAATCTTTTCTTAACCTTAAGAGATGAGATGAACACCATGTTTGCTCATCTTGAGTATCTTCTCACTACCGCAGTCACTACATACTTTCCACCTCAACCTTGAAATGTTTAAATAATCTCATAATGTGTCACCCCAACCTTTTGCTCAAAAGTCATCTCTTATGAATCCTGAATCATCTAGGATTTATGTTGTATTAATATTCTTTGTATAACTTAACTTTATGCATAAGTTCATTTCTTCTTGTATGAGTTAATTAGTTATGTTTACTATTGTATGAGTTTCTTGATTATTGAATGAAACTCTTTTATGGGTGACTTGAATTTATAGTTTTGCTTAAAGATATTTGTCTTGCACTAGTATCTCTAACTTTGTTTTATAGCCAACAATTTCCGTAAGATCAATCCTTTGGTGTCCCAAACGAGGGGGAGACTACATCAAGGGGGAGTCTTGATATCGTCGACTTCTTTCTTTCTACAAAAATTCGACGATCATCCTTTTTGAATTCGACAAAAGGGGGAGAAATGGAATGAAACTCATTAATAATTTGAAACCTTTAATTTTATACAAAATGATTTTATATTTTGTCATCATCAAAAAGGGGGAGATTTCTAATACAAATAATGTCTAAAAATGGTATTTATATTTTTCGACCTCTCAACGTTTTGATAATAACAAAATGTAAAAACGTTTACGATAATAATAAACATTTACAAATTATTAATCGTAAAATTCCATTTTTAAGATTAATCATTTAAGGTATGTACAAATAAATCATTAAGCATGATTAATGATCAAGAAAATAAAAATTTCTTAACCATTACATTTTCACAAAAGTATTTCTACAAAATAAATATACAAAAATACTTTTTAATAAAAGAAAATATTTTATTAAATAATAAACTTTGAATATGGTTTTTCCCTCAAAATAGAAGCTTCTATACCAGATACAACCTTCCCCACAAAAAGACAAAAACAGGAGCGTACTCTAATGGCGGCCCCCTTATAGGTCTGGCGGCCCCCAGATATATCTGGGACCGCCAGGACCATCACCAGCTAGCTGTTGGAAATCCTGTCTATAAATACTGCACTATTTCTGGACGAAATATACAACTCTTTGAATGAATTTTTCCAGTCTTCTTTCTCTCTCTAAAAACCTTCTTTCTCTTACTAAATCTCTTAATCACTAACATTGTTTGATCTTGTTTTAAGTGATCCAATATCTTCTTCTCATCTCTCATCTCCTCTTTATCAAGTGCAAGAGAAGAACATTCGTATTCGCCAAGAAACGAATTGTTATTTAGTGATCTCTCCTCTCTTCTTCTAAGTATCAAATCTCTATTGTAGTTATCTTGTGTAATTGTGTGTAAATCTGATAGTGTAGATCTTGTGATTGTGTAGTACTTGTGAAGTAGTTTATTGGTTCTAGTTAAGATTAGGACTCAACATTGAGCTTAGTGTCAGAAAATAACGTAAGCGACGTGTAAACGGTTTTCTCCGCCTAAAGAGAGCTTGTTGACATAGTGAAATCTTGAGTAGGATACTCGGGGAGTGGAATAGGGCGAAAAGGAGCTTCATAGCCGAACCACTATAAATCTTGGTGTCTTGGTTTGATTGTTCCTTCTCTCATCTCTTTATATTGTTGTGATTGTTAATTATTGTTTGATTAGTTGTAGCTAGTAGATACGTACATTGTTGGTTTATATTATTAGTTGATTAAACATATACTAGAAATCTAAGTACTTTGAAACCAAACTTTTAAAACATAAAACGAACCGGTAAACTATTCAACCCCCTTCTAGTTTCCACACTTTGGTATGGGTGTTTGAAAGTAAGGACCAATATTTAGTGGTGAAGGTAATCAAGTTGGTGAAATGTTCTTGATGTGAAGATTGTGTAGGGATACATTTTAAGTATGATGTTTGTGAGAATTAAAGGTTGTTGAACCAACTATTATTATCAAGAGTAAAGTATAGTTGTTAGGTTTGAGTGTATGGTTGAAGTGTTTCTTGTGAGGTTTGGGTATGTGAAAATAGTCATCACTATTAAGAGTGAAGTCTAGTGATAGGGTCTGTGTATGATCGACATACGGGTCAAAGGTTCTTTCACAATCAAGAGTGAAGTATACTTGCAAGGTTTTGTGTTAAAGTATTGATGGTTCACAAACTATCTATTACCATCAAGAGTAGATTATAGTTGTAAGGTTTGAGTGTGTGGTATACAACATTCTTGTAAGGTTGAGTTAAGGGTTGAAGGTTCTAGTAACGAAGATATTCAAAAGAGTGAAGTGTTCTTGTCTTAAGGAGGTATTGATCCTAATAGTGAAGTTAGGGTAAGTGATTAGAACCAATTGTGGTTTATGTGAACGTTGTGTACTTATGTGTTAGAATAAAAGTTGAGTGTTCTTGTGAGTTGGTTTCTAGTGGATAAGAATCACATTTATGAATTCTTGAGAATATGTGAACATGGTATATTAGTGTGTTAGGGTAGGAGACAAGAACCAAATCGGTTTGTGTGAACGGGGTGTACTTGTATTATGGAAAAAGAAATAACTGTTCTTATGTAAAAAGAAATGAGTGTTCTTGTTTGAGGAGGTATTAGTCCTAATAGTGAAGTTAGGGTAAGATCCAGGTTACGATCTTGGTCACCAATTTGGTTTGTGTGAACGAGGTGTACATGTGTGATAGAAAATGAAATGAGTCTATAGGGTAAAGGTTCGTTTGAATCGGTTTCTAGGGAATAAGATTCACATCTGTGAGTTCTTAAGAATATTTGGTGAAAGACTATATGTGAACGAGTGTGTTTTCCCTTCCACTTAATTTGTGCTCATCCGGACATAACGTGCCACATAATAAAATAAATAAAGAAGAAAACAAAAGATGACGGAACCGATGACCTTGACAATGTCAAGACGGATGATGGTTAGCATACGACGATCTTCAACCGTAAAGTTATGTAGCTCTTCTCAATCATTTCTAATGTTCATAGAACAATCACATGATGATGTATGAGGTTATCTTAAAGGTGGTAGTGGAAATGGTGGAAAGAAGATATTAGCCATCTATATAGTGGTAGAGGTGTGATTTAGGTTTTCGTGTAATTAGTTAGGTATGAAAAATGAGTGATATAACCGTTTATAGTTAAGGAGCGGATCCCTAAAATATGAGACGGTTGATATAGTAACAAAGGAGTGGAAATGAGTTACTATGGGGAGTTTTGAGTATTTGACCATTTATGATGAGGGACGGAAACACATATTTTATGAATAAAAGAATCAAGTAAATAAATAAGATAATGATCAAAGTGATCTAAACTAAAATCCCAAGGGATTAAGACGATTATGCATGTGTACTCGATAAATTTTAGTGACACGAGACAATACCCTAAACTCAAAAGGCACTAACTCACTTAAGTGTATTAATCATAACAATCAAATATATTGATGTACAAGACTATGTGACGTCTATATGTTTATCTAGATAGACGGACCTAATGATATAGTGTGGGTGCACAAGAAAGACACGTAGATCATATAAAAAGTCTCATAACACTATGATTATGTTACACGCATATATCATGCAAGACATGTTAGCATTTAGCATTTAATAACATATATCATAAAGATAAACTTAGAGATATTAAATTGGGATTGCTAATCAAAAAAAAATCGTCCAAATAATTATGCATTCAACAATTAAGCAAGTAATCATTGAGTATCAAAATAACATAAAGAAAATATAATCATATCTTACGACAACAAGTTAATATTTTGAATTCACAAAAAAATATATATGCGAGGTGCAAGTTGTCTAGATCGACCAAGGAGAATCCTAATTGTTACTTGTTTAATAGGCAATCCTAATGAAATACAAAGGTTATCAATGTAAACTAACATTAAGCATATTTAGAAAGAGCCATTTAATCAAGTTAGAGGATGAATATGAGACTATCACTAGTGGTGCTCAAATGAGGCTAAACACGACCATTTTTATGGGTTATACCACGAACCTAACTTCCTTCCCTAAAGCAATTCAACCGTTAGGTTAAATTGAATTTCTAGTGCAATAAATTCTCTAGTAGTCATTCTCATTTTAGAATAAAATAGAATTCCCGCATTTGCCTAATGAAGTGTAGCAAATATGAAATTTGCATTATCCACTAATACTTGGCCTAATATAACTCAACTAATATGTTTAAATTCTGGGGTTTAATGAGAGAGCAAGCAAGATTTTGTAAGTTTAAACATGATTGAGTCTTCTAGATCTTAGGAGTATAGTTAAGTGTGACAATGTGGAGTATGCTACATTAAAGCATTCTAAGAGTGCACCTTTGCATGTCTTTTTTGAAAATAATATAATTAAGGTTATTTACCTCAATAGATATTATGAATATTCCATTGTAGAAATTATGATGCACTAAAGGTTAGTTACATGTTTGTTAGACCTAGACAAATGCAAAATGACAAAAGGAATATATATTCAAATTTTATGACCACAGACGGATCTACCTAAATCAAAGACGGATCTCCCTTATGGAGGATCCGTAGATCCCAGAGTTATCTGAAAATAGACAGAACACTATTTCCCGTTATTTGGGCGATGGTTTTAACTTTTTAGTAATGGGAGTAGCTTATATATGTTATAAGGGTTCTTGGTTTGAACTTTCAGATTCGACGTCTAAGTTTTGAGCGTAACGTGGAAGTTGTCGTGAATTTCCCGATGGAATTTCAACGATGTCAATCCTACTAGGAGTGTGTTAGCTTTTAGCATATTTTTTACCATTGCTAATAACATAAGCATTATGAACATTTAGACGTAACAAAGCATCGTCAATACAAGTGTGAATTGCAATTCGATGATTATTCTTTTCGTCTTATGATCAATTTTGTAATTTCATGTAATAACTAAAATAGTTAAACATGTAGACTCGAAAAATATCTATGGTCATTTTATTAATATTTTTGTTATCTAGATAAATTCTAATCTCGACTCCATGTTCATATTTTGAACATTTGTATTTGGATAGAATAATGTGATTAATTATCGTTTGAATAATAATCATCTTTATATTCGAAGTCCACTTACAATCACTTATAGAAAGAAAGCAAAATAATGGTTTATAGAATATGTTCCATAATTCCAAATCCTAATCTTAGATAATTGAATTGTTCTCAGTTTAAATACTTAGTTAAAAATAATGTTATGCTTATTTGGTATAGAGAGAAAAGGTTATAATAAAGAGTGAATTTGAGACTTGATTCGTGCTTTTGAATTGTATGAGCAAAGTTACATATATTGTGCATTTGCTCGTGTTTGGTTTTTCGGAAATGACAACTTTACCAAATGCATTGCAAGGTAAATTACTTGAATATCTCGGACGAAACATCAAAGTCAGCAATCCTACTTTGACGTGCATTTTAAACATGTTATTATCAATAATAGGAATACACATATTGGTAGGGCTGTAAACAAACCGGACGAACACGGACGAAGCTTTGTTCATGTTCGTTCGTTTAATTTTAGCCGGACAAATAAACAAACACGATCGCTTAAACAAATAATTTTTCTTGTTCATTTTCGTTTATTTAAAAATAAGGTTGTTCATTTTCGTTCATTTAGACACTAAACGAACATAAACGATCGGACGTAAATAAACATAAAATTCACAATAATATACACCATATTGTGTTTTATAAGTGTTGTTTTGTTTAAGTAAAACAATTTTAAAACTATATAATAAAAAAATACGATAGACGATCATAAACATATATATGATCATAAACGAACGAATAATCGGACGTTCACAAACATAAATGAATGAACAAGACTTTTGTTTATTTAACTAAACGAACATAAAATGTTGTTCATGTTCATTCATTTAATAAATAAAGGAACATAAACGAACTTTATATCGGACGGTTGACGAAATATTCACTAAACGTTTAGTTCGTTTACAGACCTACCTATTGGACACGTAGACTCAATATAACATCATTATCACAAGTGTTAGTTATGAACCGATATATATTCTTTTCATCTTTGAAAGGGATGACATTATTTTCATATCAACCTAGTGTGATTGAGTATGTAGATTCGAGATAATATCTTTTGTTATGGTTTTGATATAATCTTGAAGCTAGACAAATAATGAATCCGATTTCATATCCAAACTCAAAAACTCAGCAATTAGATTTGAAAAATGATATCAATCATAATTTGAATATTGAATCGATATATATCTGAAATCTTTCTTGACCCTCACAAACACTATTTTAAAAGAAAAAAAAGATTTTCCTAATGTGTTCCATTAAGCCTAAGACTAGTCTTAAGTGTGAGATCATTTAAAATGATGAGTTTACTTGTTTCTTTGGTATTGTCATATATTTTACATGTGAGAAAAATTTAATAATTATTGTGCGCAATATGCTTAGATTTTGACTTCTAAAGAGTACACAAAATTATCTTAGTCATTTTTAAGCATTACGAATCTTTTTCGAAACTACTACATGTTTATATAATATTTCCAAGCTTTTGACAAGACCGAATAATTTCATTTCAAGTTAATGTTAATGTGAAAATTTATTCGAAGATAAAACTTCAAAATGAAAGTATTTTCTTACAAAGAAAGTTAATCTTTTAAATTTACAATTACAAGAAATTCTAAGTTCATTTTAATCCAAATATTTATTAGTTGTTATTGTGAATTAGACTAATGCAAGCACAAACTAAGTTTTAAAAATACATTTTTCCTATTCTCACATACTAATGCGTTATTATGATCTTTTCTCTTGTTTAGATAACCTATGTTTAAGCAAGATAATAGGATGACATATCCTAGAGACCTTCTTGAGACTTTGATAAAATAAAAGTGTTTAATATATGATGGTAACACATTTTATAACATTAACTAGTAACACGATAATCGTGCAAGATAATATTTTTCAAAAGGTTTGACAAACTTGCTTAGCTCTCAATCCTAAGTGGGTTAACATAAATTATAAGATTTACAAAATGTTGATATAACATTTGTAAACATAGTGATCTATACCTATATGTAATTCAAAAGCAATTTCTCAACTTAGTGCAAGAGATATACCATAAGATCAATTGACGCATATACATGAACATGACGAGATTATGCTAATCAACAAAGAAGCTCAACTACAAATATAATAAGCATATCAAAGATTGATTAACAATATTAAGATGCAAAGTAGAACGAATAATCATTTAGCATAACACACATAAATACTACACTTTGTTTTGTGTATTAAATATAACAATGTACATATAGCTTATTTTATTTGTAAATAAGTTAGTTTTCTCCCCATTTTGAAAAATGCATTTATTTTACAATGATAAAATACACCTACTTTCAAAAGTAAACCAACTAGAAGTGTCCGACTCGAAAGGAAAGGTTAAAATCAACTTTTTAGTCTAAAACAAAATTTTAGTTTTGGACACTCTATGGCATTTTTTTTATTTAACTAATTTAAAATTTGAATTAATATTTGAGACCCATTCCATTGGAAAGTACATTTAAAATTCTTCAATTTTGGTTTTCGAATCATCGAAATCCGACGCACGGTTGATTTTCTATGAATTTTTGTTTGACAAAAACTGGAAATGCCACCGACGGATCTCATGGACGGATCCACTTTTAGCGGATCCGTGGATCGCAGAAGTGGTGAAATTTTGGCAAAATCATTTATTTCACTTTTAGACACAGTATACCCTTTGTATGGGATTCTTTAAAAGACCTTCAAGCTATTGTAACACTTTATATTTAACACCAAAACTTGTAAGTACTAAACAAAGAACTTTTCACATTATGTGTCGCTTGATAGGAAATTTGATACATGAACCATGCTCTATTTTAAAAACCATTTATTTTGAAAACTAAAGCGACGTGGCTCTGATACCAATTGTGGAATCATAGGGGGGTGAATACGTTTCCTTTATAAACTTAAAAACTTTTGTATTCTACACCAACATTTTCTCATGATTTTGTTCTTTCAGCAGCTAAGACGGGTTTCTACATTGACTGCCTGTCACAACGCATCCCACGATGGCTCACACTTTCCACGATGAGTTAGAGCATCAACGACCCAGCCCATTATTAGAAGAATTCTTTTCATGAACGGTCTTGTCACGAACTAAAACCGATGCCTTCACAACGGTTTTTCTATATATACAAACCCGAATTTAGGGTTTTGAAGTAGTGTAATTAGAATAAAAGAGGGTATGAACCTAGTTCGTTTTTAGCAATTTGTTAGCGGGACAATTTTAAGGCCTAAAACTCTATTGTTACTTCTCAACTCATGTTTTAATCAAGTAAAGTTTATTTAATCATTCAATATGTCTATGTGTTGTTTGATTCATCTATGTTCTTGCTTTATCCATAACATGCTTGGCTAAACCTCGTATTATGTTTATTTATGATTGTATGAAATCTAGAATGTAGATCTTAATGGTGTTGCTTCTTGTGATGGATGTGTATGTTTAAGGTAGTAGGAAAACAGCTTTTGTCTGTATCGCGTGATTGTCCTAGGAAAACATGATTGTGTGAGAAAGAATACCCAAGGGGGTAACAGTCTTATACTTTACCTTGCCCCTCCTAATATGGTTGATCCAATCTTAATATTTCACATGCTCTTAGTATACACTTTTTTAGGGGGGGCCCCTTATAATAGTCTTTCATACACTACCTTACTTTGTGCGGTTGCCTTAACGAAAGTAATACTAAGTAGGATGGCAGGTTTGGTGTTAAATTCGTTCTTGACTTAGGAAATAATTACATAGATCATCACAAGTGTGGACAAAGCGCAACAAACACTAGGTAGAAGTATCTAGTGAGTAATAACATGATATAATCAACACAAACATTAAACTTATAATTTTGTATCACCAGTCGCTTAGTTAAAAATTATATTAATAGCTAAAACAACCAAACACTCACTTATCTGATTATACATGCATTCCATTAAAACATAAAAAACACACAAAAATAATCTTCCTTCAACCATAGATTTTGTTGACCTTAATCAAGCCTTCCCCAACCAATTCCCCGACCGTGAACGTAACAACCCCCGAGTCTTGCCTTTTACTACTACTACAACTATTAGGTCTCTCTGCCTAGGGAGTTGTTAAACTCTAGTAGACGTCTAGGTAACGACGCATTTCAAGTTTTTGGCGCCGCCGCCTGGGGAATTGTTAGGTATTGATCATAGTTTAGCTTAGTTCTACTCGCTTGAATCCTTTCAAGTAAGATTTAATTTCCGCATATTAGCTTTCTTGTAGTCTATCTTTTCTTTGTGTTATCTGTTTCATAACCCATTCTTGTCAACCACCATGGGAGACGAGAATCCTATCCGCACTCTAGAAGACTACTCCAAACCTAGCCACGAGGGCTACAGGAATACCATCGAGCTCCCCGTAGGGAACAACGTGGTACCTCTTCTATCCGACACCATCCGATTGGTGCAAAACGGATGCTCATTCCACGGACTTTTGTCCGAGGATCCAAACTAACACCTCAAGGATTTCCTTAAACTTGTGGACTCACTTGACCTTGATGGTGAAAATAGAGAAAGAACGCGCTTATGTTTATTTCAATTCTCCCTACGCGATCAAGCTAGCAATTGGCTTGAACGTCTTCCAACAGGATCCATCACCACATGGGAGGATCTTACTACCCAATTCCTTGCTCAATTCTTTCTACCAGGTTGGACCGTAAAACTCTGAAACGATATCCTGATGTTCCAACAACATCATGGAGAATCTCTATCCGAAGCATGGACTCGTTTCAAGGACTTACTACAAAAAGTCCCTGTTAGCCTCAATTTTATTGAGTCAATAAAGGAAGCTCGTTCCCGTGTTCAAAGACCTCATCTTCGGGTTTAGTGTTAGAGGAACCAGAGATACAGAAACTGCAGATGCAAGCAAAGATTTTCAAAGAAAACTCCTTGAA